>JAHWXV010011891.1:0-17620 GCA_024586415.1 Phrixothrix hirtus | reverse complement strand
GTGTAAACGACGTCCCTCACAAGAAAGCCTTTTCCGCGTCATCCTGGACGCCCGCATCGTCAAAGCTTGGATTACCAACTACACAACGAACCACCCCTCATGACTAAGAACTACCACCGGGTAGAACGCAAGTTCTTAAATTCTTCTTATGCCGTTCAGCAAGGACTGAAACGTCACAGTGTGTAATTATCCGCTTGCTCTAATATACGGACTTTTGATGACGACATTTAGCAATGCAGATATAACTCACAATAATGTAGAGGAAAGTAGGTTAAGCCAGCTGACATGCTCTTTGTTTCTTTATCGTTTTTGATTTTTAATTAGGGATATCTCGTCAAAATTTTGTAATTAAAGCATGTCGAAGAAGTCAATTATGTTGGTGGAGGTGTAATCTAAATTTAAGTGTTGAGATTGATCAAATTTTGGTATTATTATTTTTTTATTACTAAAGGGCATTGTGAAGGGTGCTTGGTTGTTGAGCAGATTTATTTTATATTATAAATAATATTTTGCGCATATAAACTCTTTTAAAAACTTGCAAATATGTGATATGTGGTATCTAATTCACAACTGTGCAGATAATAATGACATTTTAGAGAATAGCTTAGAAATTGGATCGTGGAGTCACCGCTGGCTTGTTAATCTACAGTATTAATTAATGCAAAAAAATAACGTATAAGAGCACTCCTCTTTTATCTTATTTTCTACAATATTTATCCACTCGGACAATTATTCTTCAACTACTGAGCAGAACACCGACTTTATTCCACTCTTTGTTTCGTTCCCAAATTCAAACTACTCATACTTTACTTGACTTTTACATTTTTCGAATTGCAAACTTTGTCTGCCTAAATTAGGGGTGCCACTTTTATTAAAAATCTTTTCAGATTGAAATTGTAAACAACACAGTTTGATTTCATCATTCGCAAGAATTTATTGTATCTACTCGTATTAGAGTAAATCTACTGTCAAATTTAACAATCAGTATTTAGGTGACATCACCACCTAAATATGGTTAACTAGTTTAAAAATACCTAAGAATCGATTTGCGATAAGTGAATTATATAATTTAAATTATAGCAACTTGCACCTTAAATTAGGATCCGATGTCTTGTAATTTTTATCAATAACATTAAACTAATTATCTTTGATATAAATAAAATACAGAAGAAGATTCCTCCTAAACATGGCACGAATTTTAAAAATTAATTCGGCACAAGTGAAAAGCCATGAAACTGTAATATGAACAATTCTAAGGCTTTTAACCAAAAGATTTTTATAACTTAACTAAATAGGCAAAAATATAAATGTTTTCATTTTCAACCAGCGTGATATAGCACCAGCAGACCAATGGTTTCGCCCTATGTGGGGCTCATCAGTGCTGGGTGGCTGTGCACGCTAGTTCAAAATGCAAAACTTCCTTTTAAACACATTAACCTGTGTGGGCGTTGATGACAAATAATGGCAGAGCCATCTATTGTTTATATTAGGAGGTAATGTAATATAAATAAAATACAGAAGAATATTCCCCCTAAAAATCGTACGAATTTTAAAAATTAATTCGGCACAAGTGAAAAGCCATGAAACTGTAATATGAACAATTCTAAGGCTTCTCCCCAAAAGGTTTTTATAAACTAACTAAATAGCCAAAATATAAAAGTTTGCATTTTCAACCAATAAAATGCACTCATTTTTAGGGGGAATCTTCTTCTGCATTTTATTTATATTAAATTACCTCCTAACCTAAACAATAGATGGCTCTACCATTATTAGTTATCGACATCCACCCAGGTTAATGTGTTTAAAAGAAAGTTTTGCAATTTGAACTAGCGTGGAAAGGCGTGCGCCTGAAGCTGTCATCGAGTACAGTCGTGTTCGTTGACAGTTGCATTTTTTCACTTCTTGTGCGCTCTTGTGTTGTACCTTAGGCACCTTCCACATATTGTAGCGGTAGGTCGGGTGCAGTACAAATTACTCCTGCGATCTCCAGTGTACCTGCAATTAAGATGATGAACCCCAACGTGTTAGCGAGATTTATCGAACTGGGTCTGAGGATTCACGAAGCCATCACCACACGGAACTTTGACGAGGCGGAATATTACATTTCGCAACTACCGGAAGAAGGTCGTGGCGTTTTCACAGCACTTCTCGAAAACGCTAGACCTAATATCGCTCCATGAAGAATTTTCATCACCACCGAAGAAGCTGCGCAATCTGCGCAGTGCATCCTCGCAAACGGACGAGGAGCAGCGCCAGCATCTCCAGACTACCGCCACACCAGCTCCCTCCGACATTGGCGCCGAAGGCTTCCAGAAAGCTGGAGGCAAGAAGAGGAGGAAGCGCAAACCAAGAAAAGCAAGCGACTGTCCTGCACCCAACCAGGCAGCGCTTGCACCACAAGTAGAAGAGGTAAACCGCTACGAAGTGCTGCAAGCAACGGCGGCAGCGGAAGTAACAGAGATGAAAGAGCTTCACACCATCGTATAGCCCTCCCAGAAGCCAGTTCAGGTCCCTAAAAAGACCAAGAAAGCACCGCCCATCGTCATCCGCCGCAAGGAGAGATGGACCTCCGTCGTGAGTGAACTCACAAAACATAATGCCAGAATCACCAATGCGAGGAATGTGGCATTGTAGATCTCAATACAGCCGGCGACCGAGGGAGATCATGACGGAATCACAAGATACCTGCGTGATTCCGAGATCCCCTCCCATACCCACGGACTGTAAAGTCAAAAATTGCTGAAGGTAATCATCAGGGGGCTACCGCAGGACATCACCGGCCAGGAGATGCTGGAAGATCTCTAAAGGAAATGCTTTTCCGTAATTTCTGTGCGCAAGATGCGCCGGAGAAATGACAAGAGCCCCAATGCCACTCAACTTTGTTGAACTGCAGAATACGACGGAGGACAATGTTATCCACCAGATACGGGAGTTGATACATCTTTGCGTCGCCGTAGAGTCACCAAGACGACGTAGAGGCATGAACCAGTGCCACAGGTGCGAGAAGCATGGACACTCGCAGCGGAACTGGTACGCGGAGCCGAGGTGTGTAAAATGCAGCGAAAACCACCTCTCTGGACAGCGCACGAAGTCCAGAGAGACGCCTGATAGGTGTGCTAATTGCGAACAACAGCAAACCGCGAGTTACAGAGGCTACCCGCAGTTCCCGCGTAAAAGGAAAGCAGTTCCCGGTGATTGCGCAAGTGCTTAGGTGTCGGGAGTGAGCTACGCGAAGATGGCGAAGTCGGCATCTCCAAAGGACGTCAAGGTGACGTGAGCTAGGGATCAAAGCGCGACAACGAAACGCGGCGCGAGTGAAGGTGCAGGCCACGCCTGACGCAACAAAAGTGTTCGTGGCGGCTGGCGTCGTATTAGCAGTGATGCGGGGCGCGAACACCTTCGCCGAGGGCATTGAGGCCATCGTCAAAGCCTTTCCCCAAATTCTACAAATTTTTGGTTATTAAACAACCAAAAATTAACGAAACTAGAAATTTGGGGGTATTCTGTCGTTGGTACGTGCGCGTACCGGCATATATTCTCAATGTGACCGGCACATGCGTACTTAACCCTATTTACGTTACTATTACACATCGCTTCATTCGCTCACACACAGGAAATAAAGTAATAAGGATTTCCTGCCCTGATAGGATACGAATGAATGGAATTATTCATAACGGAAATGCGATTCATCAATAATACTATTTCCATCGCATTTTAGTATTGCTACTGCTGTATATAAACCCCTTGTTTTTACACGTACAGTTAGTTAGAGATCTTCAAGTCTACGCCGAGCTTCATGCTGAAGCTTCCAGGTCGTGCCCCGTTGTGCACGCTGCCTGCGAGTGCCTCTCTGCACTCAACAGTAACTAAGTACGCATCACCGATATTTTTTATTCTCGAACACCACATCGAATTAAATAATCTATAGTTGTTTTATTTAAAATTACGAAGTATTTTCGACGCCGACAACATCAAACATATAAATCCTACCCAGTTGGAAAGCCGCAAGCGGGCGGCGCTAATGCATAGTGCAGGAGTTATTCGTTCAGGACGAAGGTGCTAAAAGTTATTTAAAACTTAGTACACCGTTAGCCCAGAGTTCATCGTTCGTTCGAACTAGCGTGCACAGCCACCCAGCACTAATGATCCCCACATAGGGCGAAACCGTTGGTCTGCTGGTGTTGTATCACGCTGGTTGAAAATCCAAACTTGTATATTTTTGCCCATTTAGTTAGGTTATAAAAATCTTTTGGTGAGAAACCTTTAGAATTGTTTATATTACAGTTTCATGGATTTTCGCTTGTGCCGAATTAATTTTTAAAATGCGTACCATTTTTAAGAGGAATCTTCTTCCGTATTTTGTTAATATTAAATTACCTCCTAATATAAAGAATAGATGGCTCTGCCATTATTTGTAATTATCTTTGATTCAGCAGCAAAATTCAAATACCATTATTGAGGAGCACCCCATCGGCTAACACTGGAATCATTGGAAACTACTGTCCACCCTTGGGCTTAGCCACTTTGAGTGCCTCCAGTACCTAAGATCAATCAATACTTCGTAAAGTATAAGTTCCATTATTCAGTTCTGAAGACAACTATAATTCTTGATACAATTATCTATGATGCAAACATTTGTTAGAAAATCTATTGTTTTGCATTATATAATTTGTTTGAAAAGGCTGTGTCTTATTTATCATCAGTGTATACAAATTTGAGTTTACTGCGTATTAAGCTTGCATGTTATGCTTGCTTACAACACTAATTGGTTTAATTATTTCAACTAATTGAAACGCTCATAATGTATAACTGACATAGCCTGTTCACTTACATTAAAGGACCACGACTTTTAGGGATTTGCTAACGATTTAGTCGGAGTGCCCAATGACCTTTTTTCTATCACTGCATGGACGATTGCGGCAGGCTATAGTTGGAAATTTTGGTTTATTTATACAATTTACACAAACTTGCTTCTGGCCGCTATTGTTTTAAGATATGATAAAATATTTGGTTATTTTTAATGTACAAATACAATCCATTACACAAAATACATAGACTTATTGAAGCGGTACTTTAGTATATTCAAGGACTGTAAGCATATTAACGCTAGTTATTAACTTACAATAGAAATTGTTTTGTACTTCTATAATGGGAATTAGCTTTATCAAAATTTTGTGTACTGGGGAGAAATCTATGGCATTAAAACTCTTAATGCTTTGCATAAGTAGCAAAACTACATACAGCATATTTTAGGTCCTACATTAATACTTTTAGACCACTTTTCATATAAAATTATATTTATGCTCTAGTATTCTTAGAATTCAAGTATCGTCTTGTAAGTGCGTCTGAATTTCTTGCAACATTCATTTGAAGACACCGTTTTTATGTCAAAATTACAAATGCAAATCTTTAAATTTTGCACCATTATTAACAACATTTATCAATATCCAAAAATCCCAGTTCACGTTTTGTAAAACATCGGGGCACTTTCTCAAATACATCAGCTTTCCCGTGAGAATGTTTATTCTTCTAAAAATAAATGTTAACTACCGATCCCCTGCACCCTGAAATTTCACAGAGAAAACTTCTATTAACAAGCAGTAGAGTCTCGAATGTTACGAAAAGAAGTCGCGTTCTTCTGTGTATATGTGCCTACAATAAGTTTGAGGAAATCATCGACAAGTTACCCTCTTATATGGATATGTATCGGAGGCCAAATTATTGAGAATTCGACCTATTATCGCTAAATGCAAATTGTGTTTGCGGTCAGTGTCAATCACCTGTCCGATTCGTCAGCGAAGGCTAGGATACGACGAGGCAGTACGCAAGCTACAATAGAATCAGTAAACAAAGGTCTCACTTTTTCTTTGAAGTCGCAGAACGCGAAGACCTCAAGTAAGTGACATTCTTCGATTTTTCAATTCACTGAATTCCCCCGGAGAATCCGACAACCAACTCCCTTTTGTTCACGTAATAACGTCCGCTGGAAAAACTTACTTCAATCCAGTAACGGATAGACAATTTTATTCATGTTTGTGTCATATTTAATTATTGAATAGAAATATATTTAATTGAAGTATTTAAATTAATTTGAGGTGACGAATGGACGGGGCTGGTTCTTGTTATCTTAATTTAGAGTAAATATAGGAATTTAGAAGGGGTCCCCTATTATGCACATGGTTTAGTTTTTTTTTAGGTAAATAAATATTCAAATATTCTTTGATTGTCCGTACCATGTTATTTCCTTGTGTTATTATAATTGGAATATTTAGTGCAGACGTTTTTATTATTCTACCGTTATAAACCTCCATGGACGTAGAAATTATAATTTTCTTACAGGGAAACGTTAGACATTAAGTAAAACTTTTTTAAATTGTAAGTCTAACTCGAACTGTATTAGAAGTACTTATCCAGTGATTTAAGCCAAGTAATTAACTAGTAAGTATGCCATGGTAAAATTATAACCTTTCAGTTTGAAATAAGATTCTTTACCGTCTCATTTATGGATAAATCTAACCGTTAAGATATTTAGGTAAGTGGCGCCTAAAAATTACAAATTTTCCCGATTTTTGACTCTTGCCAGCCGTTCCTCAATTTTAGTGTAATTAACGTCATATAAACGTGGAAACCGCCTTTCTCCACTGCGGCGACTGGAGCTGCTAGCTGATTCAGGGCAATCGGCATTTTGGGGCGCAAAGCGTGTTTCGTTCCGTTATAGTCTGTTAAATAGATGCAAGAAAAACTTACCGTAAAAATTGCTTCAACATAGGAGGATCTGCAGTTCTTGGTTAAAACGGCAGTAAGTTGTTGTATTCTCTTATCTGGAACAAGTGTTTTTTTTTAAGTAAGGGATCAAAATATGTGTTCTGAATATATGTTTAATAAAATTAAAATAATTGGTTGGAACATGAAATTTGAAACATTAGGATACAATAAATAAGAGGAATAGAATTTCACAATTCGAATTATACAATAAACGATGTTGCGAGATTTTCGCCATGGAGGCAAAATTTATAATTGGTAAATTTTAAGAAATTTCGTAGAAAGTTATTTGTGGCAATGAGAAAATATTAGTACAAGTATATAATTTGACTTATTCAATCTTCGTATCATACCAGGGTAGCACGGAGGAGTTTAAATACTATTATGTGTAAAAATTCTACTATAAACTATTACTTCTAATATAAAGAACTGTTTTATGGGTAACTAACATTAATCTAAATGCAACTAGAAAGATTCCTTCCTAAGATAGTAATTAGATATTGTTGATTTCCTGAATTTATTCAATTTGGCTGGTATTGCTACCGGTCCGTGATAATTAGTATGCAGAGCACTCGGACGGCAAGCAAGGCGCCCTAAGTTCGATTCTCAATAGATTATTGAATTTTTCTAATTGTTTTTGCATTAAAAGTATTTAAATACATTATTCTAAGAGATAAAAAATTGTAACTACAATGATACGTTCATCCACCACAAGTGCTGCAACATTTAATTACAAATCTAGGATGGATGAACTTTGAAATAAATCTTTTTTAAATGGGTCCTTTATTTATGTAGAAACAGTCGTTCAATTTGACGACATTAAAGATTTAAAATTACACTTATAGATGACATAAAAAATTGAAAAATTGTTGGGTTAATGTAATAATATATGAAAACACGCCGTATCTTCATTTCGTTATTATTAAATGTAGGTACAGCCTTTAAATTCAGAAATAAAATAATATGTAGTGTTCATTACATTATCTCGTTTAAGTTTTACCTAGTAATCAGGATT
Organism: Phrixothrix hirtus; assembly: GCA_024586415.1. NCBI lineage: Eukaryota > Metazoa > Arthropoda > Insecta > Coleoptera > Phengodidae > Phrixothrix > Phrixothrix hirtus. The sequence goes on along the minus strand of JAHWXV010011891.1, from coordinate 9,843 downwards.
CTTGCAATGCAGTCTCTATTAACAAACAAAGTAGCTTCAAAGATGTTTTTCTTTTCGAAACAAAACTTCTGTTGTTGACTCTGTGGGTAATCTATTAGAAAAACCCATTTCTTAAAGGGGAAGTGTTATACGCTCTATTTTAGTCAGGATGTGTTCGAAAGTCTGCACTTTGGTCTTTCATCTTTATTACAAGAATGTCGTCTTTGATTTTATATTTATAGATTCTTTAAGATAAATTTAAGTATATTTCTTCTATTTTTATGTATTTTATACGATTATCTTGCATAGAAAACTTGAACATTTTACTGTAACGGAACAGCTACAAGAAACCACTCATTTTAAACGTAACCATAATTGGAAAATGTGATTGGACTAGAACATTTTGTACAATTTAATAAGATACAGTTTCAAAATTGGAAAAAAATTTCTTATTATATTTACTCAGTATACAAAAGAGCAATATTTTATTTCATCAAGCGTGCTCTATTATAAAAGTTATTTACATTTTACAAAATATTCATTGGAATCGCTGGTCGAGATAAATTTTAAAGCTTTTTGGATCGTTTAGGATTGCGCTATTTAGTATACTTTATTTCTCTGTTAAAAGATATTTTATGAAATCCAAAAATCGCAAATTGTAGTTGCTGAATTACTATGACCACTAATATAACTAATTGCCTTCATTGCTGTCTTATAACTAAAATTTTTGTAAAGTATTACAGAGGTACTTACGGTTAGTAAACATAAATATATAAAATTGAAGTGTATAGGTATTCAGAAACATAAATCTTTTATATTCAACACGACCTCGCCATCTTATAAATCATGAACATTTCAATAATTCGGGTAAGTATGCACATTTTGTAAATTTACTTTTAAGACATCATTTAAATATAAATATACGAATATTGTAACCATTAAACACATAATACAAATAAGCTGCTGTTTAAGGCGAGTTTTCAAGGTCAAATTTATGACGAAATAATACCATAATTTCGGTATACTACGTTTAAAAACAAATGACATTTCTAATAATTTAAAGAATGAATTAAAACAACAACCGTTTACTTCACGACAAAGTATATAAAATTGTATTAATTTATATCATTTATTTAAAAGGAAATAATTTATGAGGCGTTAAGGTAACATTTCAGTTATATGCAAAAACACTTACTTCTTGTTTAATTTGCCAGCTAGTGATATAATAATCAGTTAATTTAAAAGAAAAATCACAACTCTTCGTCTTAAATCAGGAAAACTGACAAACAGTTGAACAACTTTTAAGTATTGCATATCAAAATAATTTTTCCCTAAAATTTTGAACATATCTATGGTTTCAGGCAACCTACGAGGTACGTCCACAAACTAAGTTCCGTTTGGAAATTTTGTAGGCACTTGTTATAGCGCGGCACCATATTTTGCATTTTGCCTTCATAAAAGGGTGCCACCAGTGACGTCAACCAAATGATAATATGGTTTTTGACCTTTGATCGTTATCATTGTTGAATCTTATGCTATGAAGGTTCGATTTCTGGTGTGGAAGTTACTAGGAACAAGACCCGGGCTGTATGCGTGTGGGTTAGTTGTCCCAGTCAAAGTTCTGTAAGAGTCGTGAATCAAAACAATGCCACATGTGAGAATTCCTCGACGTTTGTTCTGTATTGTATGACGCAGTTTTCTAGAAATCCCACAGTAAATATTTGCATTGCTTGTTTCGCCTCACGGTAAAAGATTCATTAGCAGAACCCCGTGTTTGTCCCAAAATATTGTGCACATGATATTTCGATTTGTCAAGATTGGCTTGAATTTTGTTATTTTTGGTGACGAAATGTGTTTTCACTCTATCGATTATCCTTTCGATTGAGAGATTTCATAAGCTACTCATCGTCAGTCACTGTACTGGTAAGATAGTCATCACCTCTATCGTTGTAGGATGTTAAAAACTCTAGAGCATTTCCTTGACGCTTCATTTTGCGTTTCTCACTAAAATTTTTGGCACTCTGCGAGCACAAAGTTACCTAAAACCCAGTTTTTCGTGAACAATTTCATGAAGAAGTGATCTTAAAATTTTGGGGAACTCCATAAAGGGCAGAAGTTGTAAACCTGCGGGTTGGTTCTTCAACCGCACGAACCAGTTAACCATTAACTAAAAATGGACACCCACTTCGTTCGTCATCGTCCACACTATCACGTCATTCGTTGAGCTGTCTAACTCATTTCGTTACCATTGAACCAGTGATCACATTTTGTCCGTATACCTAACAGATTTTTCGACGAATATGGATTGGTTTAATGTTCTTCGCATTGAGGAAACGAACTGCAGGACTAATCTCACAAGCGATGCGACTTTCAATTAACTTCGCCATTTCTAACAAGCAGCACGAAGCGTACACAACACTCAACTGATTCGAAATGGCGTAAATTACTTCAATAGGCCAGGAAAAGTACCGCGCATGCGCGAAATTATATTTCAGGCTTTGGGGCGGTAGGAAATATAATTTATAGCCTAAATTTGCAATATCTAAATCTTTCTTTAATTCTTTAAAACACAAAAAAATAACCTACTTATTGCAAAAATATTACTTTAAATCATAATATGACTCCAAATAAATGGTTACTAATACCATAAGACTGATTGAAATTTATTAACAACTGAAAATGTCTGTTCATTCATTCAAGTATTTGTTAAAAGTAGGAAGGATAAATGACAATACCTTGCTTGTGAAGACTTCATCCATTAACGTATCCTTTAGTATATTGCATATAATTTGGGTATAGATCAAATTGGTACTAATTCACTGTATACTGTTAACGCAATTTTTCTTTTTATACAAAGGAAACTAAACACACGCGTTTGATTTAGGAAAACTCACAAGTGCATCCCTTCACAACTAAAGTACTACATATTTACTTTTTACATAATCTAAAGAACTTTAATTGTTGCTATTAAATATCTGTTGTAGTTTCTCTTTAAATTATAATCGCCATTGACCTTTGCTATCGTTGCATTTGAATAATATAATAATAATTATAATTAAAATTAAGATTACGTTACTGATTACGCGCACATTAATTATTTCAAGGCTCAATATCAATATTAATCTTTATTCTCAATGAAATAATTATTTACTGCCTTTTTTTACAAAGATTCAGAGCAACTAACTAATCAGTTTTCAAATTTTCCTTTATATAACCTTGCAGTTGTATACCCTACAAAAACTTCCAGTTTAATACTAACTTTATTAATAGTCCCTAAATTAAAAAGTTGACAATACCAGATACTGTCTAAATTCGAATACAAGTTTTCTATCGAAATAGAAATGTCAAATTTCATCTTAATTGTCTGTAAATGATTTTGAACTGTAATCAAATTTTTTATACTTCTGATAAACACAAATTACTTAATTATTGCTTTTAATGAAATTTAAACTATACAATACTGGTCTTAAATACATTCCTTTTAAGATGACTATATTATTTAACTAAAACTTATTTCCTTACCTGATTATTTTACTTTTTAATTTAACATAAAAAACAGTTTTGCTACTTTTATTTGTTATATTCTCCCAAACTCTGTAAATTTCTTTGAATATTGATTTCCATTTTAAAACAATCTACCTTTTATAACTGCTTACATATTTCTATTTATTTAAGTATATTCTTTTTAAAAATAAATAACAACTAATTATGTCAATATCTCTTAAGGCCCTTCTTTAATTAGGAATGTTGCTCTGCGCCCACCTACATGATTATAAACATTTCTCTAATACATAAGAATTTTCATCCTTACACTATAATTAAGGCAGTTATCCCATATTTTGTATACCTTCCTTAGTTATCATATAATTAGTGTTCTACAACTTTGTTTTAAAAAGATTTTTGTTTTAAGATGAACTATACATCCATTATTTCGTAGATACGCATTAAATTCAACTATATTATTCTCCATTAATTGTAAAATAATTAATTAAGTCAAAACTATAGTTTATCTAAAAATTTTGTTACTAGGGAATTTTATATTAATTGTGAAGTTGATCATAAACTTTGCAAGCCTCTGCTACTTTTAGCATTATTTTAAACTGATACAAATCCTATTTAAACCAAAATCGATGAAATTAAATTTTTATAAATTACGTTTGCCTTGTGTTGCATACCTATTATAACATTACATTTTATTCCAATTTAAATGTTTAAATTGAAGCAATTTCATTTGGAATATTGTATTTTTGCGTTCAATGTTTATAAAACTGGATAACATAAAGCTTTAGTTACTAAATTTGCCATAAAATGATTTATTAAAAGGACATTATTAAGGAAACAAAAAGTTTAATTTTGCCATATTTTTAAACGGGCCTTTTTATATGTACGTATATGTAAATATGTTACTAATAATAAGTAGTAATAATGGTTAAACCAGTTGAAAACAGCAATATTCATTTAATTCAAACTATGCATTACTTAGATTCTGCCCTATATATTGTTTGTATTCAGTGCCTTCTATTGGGCGTAAAACCTACTCACTGCAGTTTTTTAGTAATTTGACAAATAAAGTAATCTTGACTATCATTAATCTCGAATATTTAGTTTTTATTTATTTTTTTGTTTAATGGGTTTAAGTATCAAAGTTCGCGTGGACATATTTGGAAACTTTCGGGTAAGCTATCGCGCAATATCTTAGACATGCGTAGAATTGTTACTGCACTCTAAAGGCTCGTGTAAATTTTCGATTGAATCTGAAGAGTTGATCTCGAGATTAGTTTCAAGCCCTTTTCCATTTGAGAGTAGTCACAGTCTCAGACAGCTCTCGGATACGTGAATAACCGAGATTCGTCTCAACTCTTTATACATTGAAACAAAATATTTACAGTTGAGACTTCAGGCATGTGAAATGGATGATAGACAATTATTACCATTTTTCGTAATTTATAAACTTTTAAATAAAAGAAAGAAAATGAGGGCAAGCAAATATTGGTTTAGACAATAAGTGGAACGGAGAAATGATTTGGGGGATTCTTCTACCTTTGTTAATGAATTGCGCCAAGAAGATGCACAGCAATATAGAAATGTTACCAGGATGTCCGCGTAGCAGACATATATTTAATTTAATTGGTCCACAAATTGCAAAGAAAAATACAAAGCTACGAAATGCAATTTGCGTTGTACTTCTTGTGAGCTACATTTGAAGCTATTCGATAATTATTTAAGTATTCTGTGTTTTTTATCACGATTTTTATAATCTGCAAGACTTGTGTTCCATAAGAATTTATTTTCTTCGTCAACCCTAATTAATTGTTTAATTTCTGTGTCACTCCAGTCTTTTTTTGTTTCCATTATTAATAATCACTATTAAAATACTGGAGCCAGATCCCAACCCTACGAAACCGTTTGGAATTGCGATACCAATATCAGAGACACATGTTAAATGTTTGTATTGAGATTTTAGTAGTCTCAGTGATCAGTCGCAGCCCATCTCCATAAGTACGCTCCGGGAATTGTACACCAGTGACTTGAATATCGAGACTCAGTCTCAAGACAATTGGTCTCAAATGTACATGTACCTTAAGAATTCGGATAGTATTACGTTAAACCTGGGATGAAACACCTAGTGCCTTCTAGAGAATACCGACGGTCATATTATTTACCATATTTATAATTGTTTTTGCATTACTAAATTGGGGCGAGATCTAAATCATTCAAATTATATTCATTGCATTTTACTTGTTTTGTATTTTACACTTTTGGCACAAAAATTACATCAACAAATTGATAATAACTATTACTTAGGGATTAAATTTTCATAATTAAGATAGATCAAGAGATAGTTAAACCATTATCTATCGCTTATGCCACAATTTATTTATTGTTGTCAATGAAATTCAAATTAATTTCATATGAGTTGAAAATTTATTTAACTAAATAATTACAAGGGCGATCTGATTAGTGAAGTAATTAAAATAGAGATGGTGCCATAATCTACGCTTGCGTGTCATTTATCAAATCTATCATTTATTATAAGACAGCTGCCAAAGTTTCAGCCAAATAAGTTGCGTCCTTTGTCTCTTACAATTGTTTAAAATAAACGTGTTACGTTGTTTTGCGAATGTCAATAAAGGAGAATTTCGTGCTGTGACTAAACACTTCCATATTGCCGAGCAAAAATCCAAAGAAATTAAAGAAGAATCTGCGCCATCATTTAAGACAGTTTTTTTGTGGGTGAATGAATTTAAACGTGGCAATACGAGTACCGAAGGTGAAACAAGATCAGGAGGTCCGAAAGAAGTTGCCACTGACGAAATGATCACCAAAGTTCATGGTCTGATTCAAATGATTGTCGATTAAAGGCGCGTGTGAACAACAGGTGTATCTAAAGAACGTGTTGGTTATATGTTATATGAGCACTTGGATATGAGAAAGCTGTCAGCAAGACGGGTGCCGAGTTTGCTAACTATGGATCAGAAACGAATGCGCGTAACAACTTTTGAGTACTGTTTGACCCTTTTAAGACCAATCCCGCCGAGTTTTTGCGTCGATTTATTACCGTTGACGAAACGTGGATACATCACTGTACCTACGAAAAAAAAATTCAATTCAAACAATGCGTAGAACCCGGTTGCAGTGCACGAAGAAAGCAAAAGTGGTTCCATCATCTAACAACGTTATGGCCACCGTATTTTGGGATGCTCTTAGTGTTATCTTTATAGATTATCTTCAAAAGGGCAAAATAATCACAGGCAAGTACTACACGTCGTTATTGGAACAGCTGATTGAAGCATTAAAGGAAAAACAACCGCATTTGACAAGAAAAAAAGTTTTTTTCATCATGACAATGCCATCATCGAACATTGTCGCGGCAAAATTAGTTGAATTACGATTCTAAATACTTCTTTATGCACCTTACAGACAAGATTTAGCTCCATCTGACTTTTTCTTGTTTCCAAACTTGAAAACATGGCTATAGGTGAAAGGATATTTTCGTCTAATGAGGAAGTGATTGTAAAAACAAATGATTATTTTGAGGCATTTGATTCGTCCTATTATAGTGAAGGCATTAAACGACTTTAACATCGTTGGAACAAGCACATCGAGTTAAAACGGGACTATGTCTAAAAATAAATGTAAAAAACTTGAATAAAGTACCTTCTGTTGTACTTTTTACTTTAGTTTTCAGACCACCCTCGTGTTTATCAATATAAAATTGATCCTGAACGGACTTAGCATTTCACTAGAGAATATAATTGCGTTTACGAGTTTATCAAATGTTATTAAATATTTTCTTGTACATTGGTATATAGAGTTTTTGTCTCTAACTTCATTGACCATTGGTTTAATAACCTTCTTTCATGTTTATCATTGTGAAGACTGTTTGGATTATTACAGTTTCCAACTAGTAATCAACTTCTAGGTACCTATAATTGCTGCGCATACAAACGATCAAAGAGAGCCAACGTTTAGCTAATTGGTATTAATCACAATTTTTTTAATATCTAATAAAATTATAGGTATTCTTGAATTATATTCATGAAGTCATAATTTTGCTAATATTTATTGTTAAATATTATTTCTCAGGATAAATTAAATACAAATTATACGAATTGTTATAAAGATTTATTTTTCTATAGTGCTTACTGCCGAAACAGAGAGTGTAACTCGTGTTAGGCAAAATCTCATCATTTTTTAAACTTAACATCTCTCTCTCTCTCTCTCTCTTGGATTGGCATCCAAGAACACAAATTGCAGCTTTGCTACATATTGAGATATTCTATTGCAGGGCTAGTTCGGCGTAAAACGCTTAAGCTTTATTTAGGATACTGCCAACTGTACTTATTTCTTTTTTAAAAGCATTACATACTTTATACAGAAGAATATATTGGTAAATCACCTAGTGATGAAATTTCTCATGGTGAATTTTTTTTGCTGCGATTAAATTTTGTATACCCCGTAATTTACCATAAATTAATAACGTTCGTTCTGCATTTGTAACGGTTCAAAGCGGTATCTTCGTATTGTAAGATCGAGAAAAACTATTTTTATTTTTGCAGCCGGGTTTTGTTCGTCGGTTCGGGTCCGGATTGGATGGTTAGGTCTGGTGGTCCCTGAAGTTCCCTCGGGTGATGCTTCGGAGTTCGCTGTCCTAAATTCAAGAAAGTTTAGTATTAAAACGGAACGACCGTTGTAAGAGGTCGCGACTTCTTATGCGAAACGATCTTTCGGTAATTGGGAATGTTAAGAACTATATTCGGTGGCAATGATAAGAGGTGTAAACCTTCAAAAGTAAGTTTATTCTCAATGACAAAATAAAAGTATATACAGGTAATCTAAATTAACGGTTCAGATATTCAGTACATATTTACAGGAGCCTGTAATTAATAATTATATATGAATAGAATTTCGATTTGACGTGTATGGAAGCTTTCAATATAGACGCACGCGTCGCGACATGAAATTAGTTTTTAATAAGCGCAGAATGTCACTTTATGGCTACGCTAAAAATACTATACGTCCGTTCGCGCTATTCTGCTTGTCTGATACTTTCAATATACAAGCTCAGTATCTTTCGGGAAGGGAACGAGGTCGCGTCACTCGGGGACAGATGACGCTCGTGAGAATGATTTATACGGTTCGATCAATGATATTTTTATCTTGTCCGCGGCAGATGTCACACGACGACGTGAAATATCATAAGAAGAGGTCGTGAACGTCAGGTGATCCCTCGCTACAGGTGCAACACAGAGATAGCTGGCGTTTACGCCGGCGGTGAGTCCTAGCGATGTCGACGCTCCCTCTACACGCTAGTTAAATCTTATTGTCGGGAAAATCTCGCTGCAGGCGCAACACAGATGCTTCCAACAATAAGTTCTTTATGAGCAGGTGTTTAAAGGGGATGTTCTACCCTTACGGATGTCTGAGCAAGTTTTGCAGTTGCAAATATTGCGTCAACGGTTTAGGATTTCATTAAATCGAAGCGGACGGTCTGCGTTCTTAGCGATTTAGTAAAGCGCTTTTTAAATGCAATAAAATTGTTTTGGTGCACGGGCTCACTGTGTAGCTGCGCGTGTGGACCTTGGTGAAGTTAACGTTGCAGTCTTTACGGCTTCGTGGTTGAAGTCGTAATGAATGCAGTCTTTACGGCTTCGCGGTCGAAGTCGTAATGAATCCTTGTTCAATGAAAGCTTCGTTTTTTAATACAGAATTCATTTATATCGTTCTCTGTTTCTCGAACTTTGCTTGATAATGCTTATTCAGTCTTACATTCTTTGATAAGCGTATCATATGCATACTTGATTAACAATTTTTCGGTTGCGAAATATGTGCGATTCTATTTAATATGCCTTAGTTAATTACGTACGGTTATTAATTTTGCTTTTATTAGCTTAGTTATTTGGGTTGCAATTTTCTGATTCCTATCATTTAATTGACATTTCGGTTATTACATAATATTTCGTTATCGTTTTCGGAGTTGTTCTTAATCGCTATAATTAATATTTTATGCATACATTCGTTTTAACGACTAATATTTACTTGAAATTCTTTCGCGGTCACTCACTCCTTAATGTTTTTTATAATGTCTTATCATCCTAATCTTTAATAAAACACACGGAACTGTAAGACTCACAGATTTGTTGCAAATTGGATTCTGCTTCGCGATTTCACTTTAACATGTTCTGTGGGAACTGTTATACATTAATTCATTGAATTGATTCAGAGACATCTACGGAATTTTACTTTGAAGCACAGCATATTGTAAACTAAAAAAATCTGGTGTGAGACAACACACGACTTTCTCTTACACATTTTAAATTTAATTTGAATTTATTGACGTTAGTGACTTTCCTATACACCTAA
>JAHWXV010011872.1:0-36299 GCA_024586415.1 Phrixothrix hirtus | reverse complement strand
AAACACTTCTTGATTGTGTCATGATGTCGTTGCTTAAAATTGTATCCAAAACCCTTGGATATTGTTATAGTTGTTTATAATTCTTTATATGTTATTTTCGTAAGATGGTGACCATATACTTTTTATTGTAGAAATGTAAGTATTTTAAATTACTGTCAATAAAATTAAATATGAAATTCTTCCTTGATTTCAGTGAAGTTGGATTCCAAACTCAACTAAAATTTTGTTTAAATGGTTTAAATTATTATCCTCACCTGGCGTAAAAAAACTTCAGGTAAATTAAAAACAGGGATAATTTTTTTGATATAATTATTTTTAATTCTTAACTTCTTTTCTTCCTTAATACTTCTTTAATTTTAAAAGCAAAATCCAATTTTGCTTTATTTATATTTTGTATATTTGTTAACTCAAACTTGTTTTCGGTTAACCCGATATACATTGCTTATCTTGAATCAATTTAGTAATTAATTAATGTGAGCTGCACAGCCTGCATTTGCAATGGCCAAAATACAACTGAGGATTAGTGAAGATTTACGCAGATTGTGGCTCGAAATTGTCGAATAAGCAATAATTTGAAAATTTTCTAATGGTTAATTGAATATAGCTTCTTTAATATTTGGTTAAAATGGACTTTGAGGACATATTGATGTATCTTATTAATGCCAGATTCTTCCTGCAAAGCCTTTATGGATATTTCTACAATTTTTTGAAAAACTTTGATACAAATTTATTGGACACTAAACTGGTCTGTTTCCATGATAAACGATTTTTATATTTTCAACATTTTGTGCAAAATTCCAATGAAATGGATGAAAAATACTCCAATAATATTCTACAGCTCCTAATGATCACTGTTTTGATAATTATTTTGCAGCAAATTTAATTTCTTGGACGTATGATGCATTTAAAACTTCACATACTTTGTTTTTAAATCACGTTGTTATTATGTTATATTATCTAAATATTTATGTTGTAATCTCTATTTACATGTATTCTATAATTTTTAACATGTGCATTAATTAATTTCATCCCTTCAGTTAGAAGGTTTTTAACATTAAACTCAAATTTTCATATTTATTTGAATTATTCCAATTAGTTAATACAAATGTACATTTGTTTTATATGCATGAGTTTACTAATATATTATTATAAATCCTGCTTAAACTAACATTTATATACAATTGTTCAAATTGAAATTTGATTTGATATTCTAAGTTTTGATTCCGATGATTGTTCGTAACTTGTTAGTTTCATTAATTTATTGTTTTTCTTCTGAGAAATGGTTCTTTTAGTAATTACATAAACTCCCTACATTAATATTTTCAAATTATCTTACATATTTCTGAACTTATATACAATTTTCATTGAAATATGAGGTAACATCATCAACTTTATTTCTTTATCCTTACATATAAGGCCCTATCTACCACAATATATATAACCCGCTTTGATTTTATCTTGGTTTCTATCTTGGATTTTCTCAAAGCCTAACTTTTACTAACATTCTTTTTGTATTACAAATTATTTTTGTATTACGAAAAGATGTTATGTGGAATATATCTTAAAGTATGAATTTAATTTTGATAGATACAACAACACTGTTCTTCTAATTAAATACAGAAGCTTTAGTAGTTTCTAATGTTTATTTTTATAAACCTTCCATTTTAGGTATTCTTCAATTTAATTTAAACGTTTCATTTCGAAATTTTCACTTGTAACGTTTCTATAGATTTAGATTTTATAAGTTTGCTGAAGCTAGAATATTAGTCTAAATTATAACTTTATTTGTTTTTGTTAAATATTATTAGATTTATATTTCCATTTAATTCAAAATTTCAAATTAAATTCAATAATACCTAAAACGCAAGATTTATAAACGTAAATGTTACACAGAATAGCAAGAGGAGCTAAGCAGAAAACCTAAGGTAACAGTTGTACGTAACCAACCCAAAACTAAAACAAACATAATTTAATAGTGATCAAAATAAACAAATTTGTGCTTACGACTGATATAACAATCGATGGCTTAAAATAAGTATATAATCAGAATCAAAGAAAATCGTCGAAACGTATGATAAATACTAACGCAAAATGAATGCATATTTAAAGTTCATGAAACAAAGATTAGGGAGAATTTAACCGCACCTATATCAGAGAGGAGCGATTTTCAGGAAACGTAAAAGTTCAAAACTTAATCATACTATCATATACTAATTCTACATTGTGATGAACACAAGAAAAGATCACCAAACCATCCTGAGTACGATAAAAATTATGAAGACCTAAGGGCAAAGGTAAGATCAAAAGTACTCAACGCAGGGGTTAGTTAATGAAAAATTAGGGAAATCCTTTTAGGTTTCAATCGGTCGAGCTTTTCTTAATATTTTGAAACTTTCTCTGGCAACCTGTTGTAGACGACTAGAAAGGATTTCTATAATTTTTCATTAACTAACCCCTGTGTTGTGGACATTTGGTCTTGCTTACCTATAGCTTCAAGTCTTCCTAATTTTTATCACACTCACGATGTTTTGGTGATCTTTCATGTGTTCTATCCATCGATCTTTACTGCTGGATAGCGCTAACTGTTCACGAAGTGAGGCCACCATTGTAAAAGGGGGAATATATCGTTGGCCTTTTCATTAATGATTGCTTTCAAGTGTCAAGTGTCATGAGCTAGTATTCGTGTAATAAATGGCTATAAAACAAATAAAGTTTCATATTTTAAGTAGTAGGCTTACGAGTATTTGTATTTATGTATGGATTTCCAAAAGTGGTTTATTAAAATTAAAGGTCAATTCTACTCCCACCGTGTTTTTATGGTATATAAAATTAACATTGCATACGCAATAGGCACAGTTGTTAATGACAACGTTGGCCTCAAAAACCGCTTATTGCCAAGATAGCTTATTACAGTAGTATAAGATCGATAGTTCTATCACATTATAGCATTTTACTTCAGTCTCCAACCTAGTATCTGATTATATGGTCAAATTTTGAACTTTTATGTGTCCTCCTGAAAATCACTCCTCTCTGATATAGAATGGGTTGAATTCTCTCCAATCTTTATCTCATGGACTCTAAACACGCATTCATTTTGCGTTAGTAGTTTCGACGATTTTCTTTGATTACTGTTTATACGCTTATTCTAAGCCATCGATTGTTATATCAGTTGTAGGTACAAATTTGTTTATTTTAATCACTATTAAATTAAGTTTATTTTAGTTTTGGGTTTATTACGAATACTTCGTTAATATATGTTTTTCGCTTCGCTCCTCTTGCTACGGAAATATGTAACGTTTATTTTTATAAATCTTCCATTTTGACCCTTAAGAGAATCAAACATCCAGGTTTACAAAACGACAGGTTATCAAACAGACTAAAAGGTGGCGATACTTGTCGGAATCCCCTTGTCATTAATAATTAATTTACGAAAAATACGTAGAATAATGAGAACATTAACTTTCAAGTTAAATTTGAAATTGTGAACTAAATGGAAATATAAATCAAATTTAATAATTAACTAAAAGAAATGAAATTATAATTTCGTCTAATTATAGAAAACTTATAAAATTTAAATCTAGAGGACATTAGAAGTAGTAATTTCAAAACTAAAGTTTCAAATTAAATTCAAGAATACCTAAAACGGAAGATTTATAAAAATAAGCGTTAGAAGTTTAAATATAATCCAGTGATGATAGTGCAAAGCATACATACATAGTATGAACTTCAAAAAGATAGAAGAAACTTCTATAGAGGCGGGAATTGCAAACTTCATACATTGCAGAAAAACATAAAAAATGCCTTTTTACCATAAAACAACCTATATCATGTAGGTCAAATTAAAAATCACCAGAAGATCCACTTACCTGGGTTTCGTTCTTTTTGTAAATCACAAGTGTGGAAAACTTCTGAGAGCAAATCACTTCTGTATAGTTCCATTATCCAGGATAAGTAATTGAAATATTAAAAAAATAGTGATAATAAAAGGTGAAGTAATATAAAATTCAAAAATATTCTATAAAGGTGTGAATTAAAAATTTCGACTACTGAAGAGAAGACATAATAAAATGTCTTTGTACTATAAATTGACCCACATTATCTAGGTACATGGCCACTAAGTATTTTTCAAATTTAAATGTCACTACCCACTTATTCTAAAAATCATTTATCCTGTATAATAATATCAAAAATGACAAAAAGACTAAGATGTGTGTGTAATCTACACTGTAAGAAAGTTGCAAATAACAGTCCAAAATGTGTAAATATAGTTTCGTATTAAGATTAGTTTGCTTTTAATTATCTCAATACAAAGTTTGTTACGAACATAATAATTTTGGCTTATGGATTTTTAGGTGCGATAGCCCTCTAGCTGTATAGCATAACTTCATTGGAAATTATTGTAATATAACTTGGCTGTAACACCCTTACAAATTTTCCAGTGTGGAAATAGTACATTTCAGAATAAAATTCTAATCCATACACTATTTGAAATATAAATTTTTAAGAATCAAAATATAAACAACTTTTGCCACATCAATTTATTTTATAAAATTGGGAATTCATAATGAACTTTTATATACATAAATTATAGCAAGAAAAAATTTCCGATGGAGTGTAGCACCCAAATTGAATAGGATTTTATAAATGCAGTTTCATTAATTTTTCTACGACCACATGCTGTAAAGGCAGAAAACTTCCATATCAACTATCGTACATTAAAATGCATGAGTTTTATCTACAGTATCACAATTATCCCATTAAGGTATCAACCAAATAAAGACATCAAGATATAGATTAGGTCAAAAATATTAATTAGTGTGGTGGATCTTTAATAAAAACAACAGTTGGAGGAATTTATATTTGAAATACAAACTAGACCAAACACACACAGCCTTATTCATAAACAAACTAGTTGCGTACTAAATTTAATCACTACTAAATATGGATAGTTACATATTCAATTTACATTGTAGTTATGTACATTAATATCATACTAAACTTAGTATGCTACTAGTTTGTTTATTAATAAGGCTGTTTATCTCATTCACAATTAGCTTGAATTGTAAATAAAAATGCATTTGAATATTTAAATTCACATATTTATTTGTTCAAGGATTGAAGGTATGTATAAAAAAGTAATAGTCAATAACAGCGACAAAATATACTTTTGCGAACAAAATTTATAGACAACAATTCTTCTGTTAAATATAATAATTTCATTTGTATTTAGAAAAATATAATAAATAAAATTAGTATTAAATACTACTTTATTAACATGTAAAATCTAGACCAAGAGTACATTGTTATGTAATCTACTTTATTCAAAATTGTATCCTAGGCCACATTGTGTGTAGTACAATACAATATTAATTACAATTTCATTTACAATTGGAATGCTTTTTTATAGTAAAGTACCTTAGATGTAGATTTTTAACATACTAATTGTAAACTTTTTAGCTCAGAACATTTATTTGCATCTAAGGTAAATAGTTCAAATAATTTTATACATTAATGGCATTTTATAATTTTATGTAAATATTTTGATAATATTATATGTAATAAAAGCTTTAATATTACAACACTTTCATCAATTTCAACACGAGATTTTTACAATAATAACTTTTAGTAGCTTAAAAATTACTAAAAGTATTCAAATTTAGTATTAACGTATGATCATTTTCCAAAAATATTTGATAATACTATTTATTATAGCATTATATAAAAATTTTCTATTAAGACACTAATGTATAAAATATAACAATTCAAATTTTTATAATGTTACAAACAATTGTACCTAGATAAAATAATATACATGTATCGAACGGATTCAAATATTTCAATACCTTAACAATTTAAAAATTTCATTCAATTTATTTATCACTGGTATTTTATATGAGTGCGTAACAAAAAAGTCTTAATTTTTATGTCCATTAAATGTCAGCTGCACACTTATAAGATAATTGTATTTTATATTTACTATACATTTTATTTTAATTAAAAATAAATAATTTAACATTGGGATTTTGAACTTATATCATTAGTTATTAATACAGATTTCGCAATTGTTGACAACTCATATATTAATTAACTTATTTCAATTTTTTTAAAATAAAGGTACTAGATTAAACATTTAGAATACAATACTAATAAGTATACAATTTTGCTTTTATTCATTTTTCAATACTGAATTAGGTAAATTAGCAATTAATAATTAAAGAAAATGATGGAAATTGTATATGTAAATAAATAGGTACCAGATAACGTATTCATTTTAATTGAAACATTTTTTCTGGAGAATTTGCTGCACTATCTAAATGTGAACCTGTTTCTTTAAAAAATTATATCGCAGTCACAGTAAAACTACACTATCTTCATTATAATTAATTTTGATTGTGATAGGTACATTACATATCACATTTAGCAAAAATTGCTTTAGATCTGATTTCGTTATACTTACAAGTCTTACCTACACAATTGGTAGATATTAACTTCCAATTTTGAAAACACAAATTTAGAATTAAGTAAAATCTTTTGCCACCAAGACTGTCCACAGTACAAATAAAATAATAGATAATTGATCTTTTTATAATTACATTTAAAAACCTTTAGAAATCTAATTGACAAACTAATTAACAATACAACTGATGAGATAACTTTTATGCGACTAATGACATAAATTCGAAAATCTTAAATAATATTAAAAAAATGAAAATGCATGATGTAACAGAAATATCAAAAATAATCATCAATTATTCGGCATTTATTCTATTTACTACAATGTTTATTTAAACCAATTACAAATTAATTAAATGATTTTGTAGGAAATAAAAATTAAATCACTGGTTGAAGTAACAGTAACACAATAATTAAAAATCTATATCTATGGACTACTTTAGAATTAAATAAATCAGAATGATTTCTACGAGTAGAAGTATATACAAGAATTTTGTACCTTATGTAAAGTTTGAAAACATTGCAGTTAATGTTTTCATTACTAAGTAAATCACATTTGGCAAATTTTAAACTGGAATGTCATTTTGATTTAATTATTCTGCAATTTTATCTATTGGACATTTGCATTTAACCTCCATATCTCATAAAAATAAATTTACACACAAAAATATGGTGTAAATTGTATTAAATTTATGAAAAACAAAGGCACTGCAGTAGTTAACATTAGCATTTAAACACAAAACGTTGGCAAAGTAGTAAAATAAAACTTATTTAATACATCATTGCACAAAATATACAAAAGAGGTACACTCTATAATATTAATTAAAACAAAGTTTTACATACTAAATATAATTACAATTCCATTTATTATTTTGATGGCATAAAATAAAAAACATTTTGACAACAACTTAATTTTCATCGATTTATATTATAATACATGTTTAAGATTTAGAAATGTTTCTTATTTTATTCCAATTAAAAACAATAAACAAAATCATAACTAATTATAAATATAATAAAAAAATCACAAAGATTCGTACAAAATTGCTACACTAATTTAAATATAATCAGACTACACTCTCTATTTTATTTATATCATAACAGACCTGTGTTGCTATAGTCATACTTTCTTCTGATTCACTATCAGATGAACCATCGGAATGATCGTTGGCTCGCTTTGAAGATAAACCTGACAGTGATCGTGTCCGATCAGGCTTTGATTCTAATGTTGAACTTTTACTAGATGGCGGATTTGAGTATTCTGATGTATTACCTTCATCTGAAGCATTTACTTCCCTTTGAAAGTGGTTCAAAGAATTTTTGAATCTGTTTAATCTGCGGCCTGGATAGATAGGTCTTCTGGCCAAACTAAAAAGGATAGGTATGATTAATTTAAAATTGTCAACATGACATATATGCAAAGTGTTAAGTATTATGGCAAAATTTTATTTAATATAAATTTTGGCATTGCATTTCATTTATTATCAATTTAAAGGTGAATCACTAGGTACTTTACGGTAAAGTTTTGCAAAATGTAGTATTTCCATTCAGTCATATTTTGCCTAAAGTTAGCCGAATGTTAACTATTTTGCATTTCATACTCAATTAATTATAGATTAACCGGGATATATAGGATTCTTTTTAACGATGTCTTACTTTTACCATCTAAATGAATAAAGAAAACCTTTGGCTGTATGGGATTTGTAAGCTGAATGCCTGATTGTTAATCAACCATCGATAACTACCAAATTCAATCGTGAGTGCTTTAATTTCCTATACTGGTTATTTTTTAACTACTTATTCTCTTTATAAAGTGAGCAAAACAGTTCTGAGCTTTATATTACATACAATCAAGACAAGAATTTAAATTGTATTTAGCTTCCCATTCTTTTACGGTTTATCGTTTGGTGCACATAACCTCAAAAATCAGTAGTATTCACGATGGTAATAACATTGGGGCATATTCGGTTTTATCCACTTCGTATTTGTTCTGAATGAAAATGCTGCTAAAGCTACTGACATGATTTGTCCTGCATATAGAGAAAAAGCTAGAAGTCATAATATGTATAAACGATGATATGTAAAATTTGGCTAAGGGGGTTTAAGTCTTAGAGCTGAAACTCATGCTAGACGCCCTTAAACGATTGAAACGCGAATTTCAAACATTGCTCGATATAAACTAAGCGCAAACTGAAAAGGAGCTTGCAGAACAGCTTGACGATACGCGGCAAGCCATTTTCGTACGTTTACATACAATGGGAAAGATTAAGAAGGAATGTAGATGGGTTCTAAATAAACTGTTCGAAGGCAACAAAAATCAACGGTGTGGCATTTTGCTTTACAAGTTCCGAAAAAACGATTTTTTGCAGAAAATCATTATAGGCGATGAAAATTCAATTGTTTATAACTTCAAGCGGTCAACTTTCGACATCGACGCTAAAGCCCAATATCCATGCCAACAAGGATATGCTCTGCATCTAGTAGGATTAGAAAGGTATGTTACACTACTAGTTGTTATAATCGGGAGAAACAATCACGGCAGAGTGCAACCAACAACGACTGACCAATTTGAGCGATGAGTTAGAAGAAAAGAGATTGTTTACTGGCCAAGGAAGTCATAAAGTGATCCTGCTTTATGACAATCCCCGACCACGTGTTGCGAAAGTGGCTCAGAACCATATCTTTACGTTAGACTGGAAACTTCTTCCGCGCGTGGCATACAACGCCTTCCAATTACGTACTACATATTCCAGTCGCTTCAGCATCAGTTGGTTGATGCACGTTTCATGAGAATTGAAGAGATACGAAAATGCATTGATGGCTTTATCGCTTCCATCGTCAAGTAATTTGCAAGTTACCCGAAAGATTGCAAAAGGTCATTGATGCAAACGGGGAATATTTCGCTCATTAATACTTTTTTTGTTTCTGAATAAATATTGAATTCTAAAAAAACTTAGATCTCTTTTACTCATCTTATATAATTTAATATACAGTGAAGGTTACTAATCTTTGTTACAGCAATCATGTATAGGTATTATTTTACTTCCAGTATCATCAATAAATATTACTAGTTCCCTTATATTAAATTAATAAACAATTTCTAATATTTATAGTTTATCATAAATACTAAACATTGATTTATTGACTATTTCTAGATTAAAAATACCATAGATAAGGTTTAGTAACTAAAGATAGTTGAATATTTGTTACATTTTATATGATACTATTCCGTATATTTAACTATAGAACAATAGTTATTTATGCACCACAAGATTAAAATTACAACTTTTTCCAGAGCAAATAAAGCGAACGAGGGTATAATTTCAGCTTAGTTAAAAATAATTTATGCCAGAATTAATATTTAATATAAACTTAAATATAACACCATAATTTCAGCTGCCTTATTTTTTGTGAATGCTATGCAGTAACTGTGTCTATGTACAGTTTGCTGTGGTTATATATTTTTTTCTTCAACTGCTATAGACCCCTTTGTTATTGTATTTTAGATAAAAGGTAGGTCATTTGGAGACTGTCAAGAATAACCTTGATTATTGTAGAGAACCAGGACAAAAAGTAAAAAAAACAATAAAAAACAGGTCACTTTAATTCTTAGTTATTTAAGAACTTGTACTTCGTTAAATGCGGCTGGAGAAAAGTAGATTTTATTCGTACAAAGAATGCGCTCTCAGCACTCCCCTACGCGTTGTCCCGAAATCAAGCACTTTTTGTACTAATGAAACAAACAACTAATTTTAATACAATATCTTTTTAATCTCTCAAAGTGAAGCTTAAAAGAGTATTAATGAGTATACACAGGGTTTATTTGGTTATACAAAAATTTTAAGTGTTAGACAAAGATGGGTGGAACGCAATATGTATACCCTCTGTGTGCATAGATCTAAAGTATTTTTTATTATTGAAACAAAAGCTAATTTTTATGAATTTAATTTATTACATTTTAATTTACATAATAAATAATAAATAACGAAAGTTGTAGTATTAATAATAAATGGTATCTTCTTTATTATTCAATATGTATTAAATTTTAAAGAAATCATTTTGTTTTTCCACTATCATTAACATTTATTGTTGTACTTCTATCGAAGACTTCCGCCATCCTAACTGCAAAAAAATAATAAATAATTGAAAAATTGATTTTTAAAGCTTATCCTTATCTTCCTATTCATTTAATTATTAATAAATTGAACGATAAAATGAGTACTAAACCGATATGTCACAATTTTAAGTTATTACAGCAATGAATAGTTTTGAAGAAAGCAACGAATAAATAATTACAAAGTAATATTAACATTTGCTAAAAACAAAACTAAAAAATAAGCATGAAATGTCGAGCTATAGGACAACCAAGATAGCCTAACAGGGCTCTCTTATATTTATTAATACAATAATTAAGAATGTTACCTTAAAAAATCAATAACAAAGCAATAGATTCCACTCTTTAAAACTACGTATTTATTACAACAACAAACAGGGTGCTAAAAGTGTGTTCAATAATGAAAGAGTATATACTATAGTAGATACTATTGAAAACCACTGCCAAAAGCTTTAATCGGCATAAATACACAAGATAATTGGTTTTGTAACTTGAGGGTTGGGATGGACAATATTTTTAAATATGCATGTCACATAAGCAAAAATTGCGGATCACAATACGGTGCCAAGGGTGGTATGCACACGCGGAAATCTGGTGACTCATGCTTACCTTCCTTTCGAAGGTGCCCTGATTGTTTGTCAGTCTAGTTTTATTTGTTGATGTAACTTGACAAGACTGTTTCTATGTTTCTTCTATTACGCCTTTCATAAAACTCCAAACAAAAATAGTGTAAAAAATTTAAGTTAGGAAATCTAAGAATCTCAAAACAAAAAACTCCTTGCGCTAATTATCTTCCATAAAATAATTCATTTTTCCCGAAAAAGGCGTACAGACTACGTCTATATAGATGTGATAGAGCATCCTTCATGAACTTTTACGCTATGTCACAACAAATTTGTTAAAGTTAAATTAAATTTGTTTTATTATCCTATTTTGTTCAATATCATATGATCATTATGATTTTAGGTTAACACTCTCTATACATCATGCACATTTTCGCTCATCATAAATGGCAAACTGTTAGATTAGATTAAAGTCTTTTTAGCAAATACAAATTTCCAAGTCAGATTGCAAAACCATCTCGCGCATCCTAAGCGTATCACAAGTGGTATTCCACAAGGATACGTTTTGGGGTCAATCCTTTTCGTCATCTTCGAGTATATATCTTAATTTCAGACATTATTACGGAACACCAAACTTTTTTCAACCGCTAATAACCACGTTTCTATTTAACAAAATCTTAGCTTAATAAAGGAGTGAAATACAAAATAGATGATCCCAATAATATACTACATCTAGGAAAGATTAACCGAAAATTTCGCTATTATATAAGAAACACGGAACTTGTTAATACTAAATTACAATCAATTACTAGATATCTGTCTTGGTCAAATCACATTATAAGCATCGTTAAGAAAACACGAACAGCGTTATATTTGCTACAAAAAGGTTTTTACAATACAACCCCAAGACTTTACACATGCTATATTCGCCCTATGCAAGAATTCTCCTCGCCAGTTCAGCCCTTTTGCTTAAGTTACTAGAAAATGTATTACTTGCTGGCCTGCACTTATCAAGCACTTTAAACTTAATTTGTTTTATTTAATTAAATGAGATGAGAACATAGTAAGTATATAACTTCAGCATTACAATGCCACTTTTTATTTTTTATTTTTCTAAGTTTTCTAAAATGATACTTTATTCTAATAACAGATTTAATGTTAGTTACTCATTATTATCTGCTTTTGTTATTGTTTTTCTTTTTTAAACTGGCGCTATATTCTAGCAATCTATTTAAAATTAATATCACATTATTAGTATTGTATACCACATCTGTATATAAACTTTGTTTCTTATTGTTTATTTGTGTAATAATAATAAGTAGATATTAAAACGGAATTGATAAATTACATATTCTGAATTAATGTTTCTGTGACAAAAGCTTTGGTATGCGGAAATTCCTTTTCCCCCATAGCTTCGACTGCTAGGGTTATTTCGATATACTACTAGGATTTAGCAAAACTTGAAGACATTCCACTCCTCAGTAGGTAAATATCACACTGACAGGAAACCAACGAATTTATTTCCTTATTCAAGAAGAAAGCATGTTTATAAGTTTTTTCCGCTAGAAATGTACTGACTTATGCCGAGTTTGAATCCGCGTTCTTTAGGCATGAAGACCGAGAATGGCAAAACTCTAAATTTATTTCTTTTACAAGAATTTCACACACATCTTAACGATATCCATTATTGCATAACCTAACGGTAATATACTAACTGCAATCAATTATTTAGATTGTTTGGTGACATATTGGTTATGTGCCTACCAAAAGTGTTTACAGATTCTTCTTTCTATGCGTTTGTAGGAAGTTTGTATAAGGCGTGGATATTAAACAACAAGGCCTACGGTAAAAAGTGGTTAACATTACAATCACAATGTAACTGTTATTCCCTTCAATATGCTTCTCTTCTATGTATACACTGTTGCATATAAAATTTCTACTGTTGGAAACGCTGCTGAAGATACTTCAGCAGTGCCACTATTTCCCATATATCTCGTTCACAGTCTAAAAATTCGGATTTTATCTTATAAAATAGATAAATTTCATGAAAGAACTATATTCAGAGATAAGATGGGTAGGCTAACACTAGCGTCGCTTTAACCGCTAGAAACAGCTTTGCGGGTGAAGTATTTTTAGTAGAAACATTGTCGTAATAAACAATCTACGCGTTATTCTTCCACAACTTGAACCCAATTAACCATAACCACATTATTGATGTCAAAGATAACAACCAGCATTGCTTTCTCGCCATCTTTATTTTAACGTTGTGATTTTCCTGTGTATTGTTTGTCTTTGCTTTTTCGCCGATTCCTCCAATTTCGCAAGAAATTGGAAATTAACTCGCTTCTCAATTTTAACATTAGCTATTATTCGGGTAACATCATTACCATCTGCTTTTTTAATTGCTATTCACAGACTGACTATACAGCGAAAACCGGCCTGTCTCATTTAATTCCTCTATGAATATGCCTACAAAGTGCTCAATCTCACATTATAGAAAATCCGGCAAAAGAAAACTTCGTAATGTTATTCAATTTTTAACCACCAGAAATTACTAGACTTCATTGGAAAAGTCTAGGGTAGGTATAGTTATCTTCAGGCAGTAGCGACTGAGTTGATAATAAAAGTGACCAGAAAGAGCCAACTAAAAAGTTGCAGCTAGATGAAAATGCACGGACGTTTAGAAATCTATTTATATGATAATAAACGGATTAATGACAAAAAAGCTTCTCTTGCGAAACATAAATTGTTTGTAAGATTATGGCTGACAGGTTTATATTTAGCACTGTCATCACAGCATTCTGTACGTTATGAACAAAAGACACTTCATTTTTATTCAAAATCGTTACTGGCGATGTTACCATGTCAAAAGTTAAAGCAGGAATTGGATGCATACAAATTCTCTAAAGTTAAAAACGTATCAATGACAATCTTCAAAAGCATCAAGATTTGCAGTCAAAATTATTTAGTATTTTTAGTTTGAACTATGTGCAACAGGCTAGGATATGTCATACATAAGCGAGAGTGTCTCTTGAAGGCAATATCCATGCTAAACTTGTAGAGTCAACAACGTACCTTTCGCGCACGCGCTTATCAAAACGATGACTTTTTGTCACCTTGTACAAAAGACAATATCTATTGCATGACGCATTATTTAACCACTAGGATGCCTGAGGCGACAGGATTCACCATAGGCACGAAACGAACTGGCCGTCCAAGGTCATCATAATACAATTAAAATATGTTCGTCACAGTTATATGTGTACACATCATCATTGCACAGAATTCTTAAAAATAATTTGCATTTGAAATCGTGTAAGATTTGATCAGCCTACCACTGGAAGAACCGAATATGTTTTAAACGCGAATTCTGGGGATATTTACAATTTTAGTGATGCGGCTGATTTTTACCTGATTGGCATGTTTACATATAAGTCACATTTCAGTTTTGGGCAGAAACTAAGAAGCCAAAAAGTAAGTAAGGTTGTAACGTGCTCTCAAAGTTAGCCCGTATTTCTTTAAAAATGCTAGAGGCATAGCTGTAACAATAAATTCTGAACGTCATATCGGTACTGAAACTTCGTCAGCCGCCGGAACACATCGTCCATTCTTCGTTTCAATATGACGAGGCCACCTGACATACCGAAAACACTGAATTGTCGAGGTTCAACAGCTGTTCCCTGAAGTCTTCTCCCCACGAAAAGTTCAGTTTTATCTTCACTGCACTTACGTGATATGGTAGATAAAATGAAAAGCGTTTCCCTTATTTCGGTCGGTCTATTCCGGCGAGTTGTAATAAAATTGCATTCGCATTCTAAAGAACACCTTGCAAGTGACGGAAAACATCTAGAAGATGTAATTTTTGGAAATTGAGTTTACCAACTGTTGATTGTAAAGTTTTATCAAAAATGCTCGTATAAGTTCATTGCGTTTTTTGTTATATGCTTCCAAAATATACTTTTGAGACATCCTGTATTACTCTAGAAGTTTAAATAACTAATACTGAATAATACGCTAACGCCTTAAATATCAAACATTATGCGCCTCGGGAAACTCACGCCACTGGGAAGTGTTAAATTAATCACATGACGGTCCAATTTATCTCCATGCAACTTTCATTTATTTAATCCGTTAAACTAATTACCGAGGGCAGTGATTTTATGTGGACGCTTAAGTCCTATAAAAATTTTACTAGTTGGGAACCTATAAAAGGGGACCTTGTCTTGATTCTAAGAGCATCAATATGAAAACAATTTCCAAGTTCCCATTTTGTTTGTATATTTGTTATGTATTATTTAAAAAGTCATAAATGAATTTGACATTGTTAACTAATAAATAATGTATGCAGTGATATATTTGCCATCCTATTTAATTTATTTTACAATGTTAATTTGATGTTGAGCATAAAGACCCAACTGACAAATATTGTTAATGGAAACGGTTTCTGATCTAAATGCTTCTAGATTAATTATTATCTACTTGGTGTTGTTTATTAGGAAATTCTTAATGAGCAAATATTTGGCTGCTGTTGGATTAGATACATAATTGGTAAACCTCTCGATTTTGAGATTATATTAAACACGGGTTCATATGACTATGATATTTGGATGTTAGCGAGCCAGTAAAAATTGCAATACTTTTATACAATTTACAAGAAGATGAAAATAGTAATGACGAAATTGAGAACAACACTACTTATCCTGATATCGAATATTCAGGAGACGATAGATAGCCCGCCGATTAATATGCGGTAAATATTTTTCAAGGTAAACCAGGACTACGAAATGAAAGTCGGTGAAGTAGCATAAAAAAATTATTTTATAATATCTTACGCGCGAAATAAGTGAACTGAACGTAAAATATTTATAAAATGAATGACAGAAATGTTCATCGATACTAACGATGACAACTGCTTGGAATATCCCATATTATGATTAGTTCAAACAGATTTATACGCTCTCTAATATTAAAATTTGATTCTAGAGTTACTAATTGGAGAGAGGAGCTCAAGATAAGTTTGAAACATTGCGAAAAATTTTTGGTATTTTGCACCTTACTGAAACAGTCACTTTCTAATGAAATACGTCCTTTAGAAGTATCTGTAAGGAGAAATTCTGGTGATTGTGATACGCGTTATATTTTATTTTTTAATATTACAGTATAAACTCTCAAAGTCCCAAAGGTATTATTACACGTTTAACATCGCCTTTATGTAACTCTGGATCTAATATTACTACAGTTCAATATTATCCTCCTGTATAACTTGCAGAGGAGTTGTGCAATAATTTTGGTTCGACGCTTTGCAACTTTGTACATTTTAGAGATAATGAAGAAAACTGAAAAAATATATCTATACTGAAGTGTGTTTGAATGTTTATAGATCAAAAATAAAAACACATGTTACACTTGTTTTGTACATATTTTATATGCACTTACATTTATGTATTTTTTCAATAAAAATCAGTTAAACTATCGCAGAAAAGTGTGTTTCATTGTTCACTGACTTCCTTCCACCAACGTTATGGGCCTACAAAAAAAATCGAGACTCGTCACTGAACACAATTTGATTCCATTCTTATGCATAGTGCGCTTTTTCGTTGCTCCATTCTAGTCTACGGGAATGGTGATGTAAGGTCAGAGGAAGACATAAAAATGAACACTAGAATGCAGTCCATAATATTTTATCCAACTATAAACAAGTTACATTGACATTCTGCGTCCTACACCTCCAACCAGTGTTTTGCAATTGACAGAGTTATGGAAAATCTGTCTCTTGTGGCCAAAAGTCTTAAACAACATCTTTCACGATCTGTAGTTGAACCCCTTCTTCGGATCATCCGACCTCCCTCATGCAAATAATATGACTACGTTCAAAATTATTTAAATGCCGATAATTTTCACGTTGAAGAACTCTTGGCATTCTTAAATGTTCAGAAGGCAATAGTGGACACACAAAATTGATAAATATTACACACAAATTGTTTTATTTCACAAAATTTATTATTACTACGTGCAAATAAACAAATTTAAAAAAACAACAAGAACAACAAATAGATATATTTTATTCAAATTTTAATTATTACTTTATTTCATCAAAATAGGCATTTTCTGAAACTTTCATTAAAATTGACCAATATCTTCCATGGGTTGCGATTTTTATGGAAGTCGGTATATTTTAATTTTGTTAACTTTAAAAAATAACTAGATTGTTACATAAAAACAAAATTTGGTGGAGCCTTTTTTCGCTCTCTTGATCCAATATTTAACCAAATAAGGTTGGCTCTTCTGCGCAATTAGCTTTCGTTTAAATTAAATGAATAAATGTTGTTATAGTTTCCAAACGTGTTTCTCTTCCAAAATTACTGACAATACGGAGCTGTGCAAAGATCGACGAGACTTAAGTTATTGAAATAAGTGAAATGAAATTTGCCAACTTGCCATAATAATTAGTTAATGCACTCTTTTTTTATAATACTAAAATCTTGTTGATATATAACGTTAAATGTTACGACTAGACTTTAGGGGGCCCTAAATTCAATCTTCAGAGCCTGCTGCTCTGAGAGGTTTCGAACGGTTCTTTAAATTCTGAACACTTTTATAAGGCAAATTCAAAGTAGTTTCCAACAATTTCTTACTATGTTTTTCTAAGTACATACTTACCCCAACCTATTTATATTTCCTGATTCTGATCGAAAAGATCTTAGTTACCCCTGCAGTAGCCTACTCCCGAACAGAGGAATTGAAACAATACTTCAATATTTAACAAGTTCTTAGACCTCATATAACTTCATACACCTTAGCAAAAGATAAGCAATACATACAATTACAATCACAATGATACATTGCACTTGTAGCATTTTGTAAATGAAGTAAATATTTAATAAATTTTACATTTTATCTTATGGTGGTATGGATAATGTTTACATTGTATCAGATGCAAATATTTGATGTTCATGTTAAATCTGTAACATGACAATCAAATATGTTGCTCAAAGCATATGGCCAAAATTCAATTCAATTTTATGTTGTAAAGGCATTGAAGTATAGCAAATTTAAAGAAGTTAACCTTTTCATATACTGATACTAGGGATACCGAAATTCCAGTCAGATTCAGTTATCATTTTGATATTCCTACTAGCACTTAACCGAATAGTGGTGTTCAAACCCCAGTACGAATTCTTAACGTGCCAAAAATCACGTTAACACTGGGCCTATGACTTTATTTCCTTATTCAACAAGTAGTCAAATATTTAAATTTTGCCTTTCCTCAAAAACCGCAACTATTGGGCATAGTTGAAATTCACGCTTTTCGGGCCCTGAGGCAAACGTACTGTTGAGCCACTACAACCAACAAAATCTACTTAATAATACCGTTACAAATTTGATAATGTTTATAAGGTTTCTAAATTATAACTCCTTTATGTCATGAATGAAATGATTGACCAACATCCTAAGGGCGGGAATTCAAACACGATCGAGCTGGTAAATTTTCAGCAGAGAAAAATTTAAAAAACATGCCTGCTTCTCGGATAAGGAAGAAAATCGTAGATCCCGTGTCAATGTGCGGTTTGGCACGTTAAAAATCCTTACTGGCGGTGGAACTCCTCCAGATTCGGCAAAATTCTAGTAGACATAGCGAAATGACTATATCAAAGTTCTAGTTCATCCCGAAGTCTCAGCCACAAAACAAATAAGCAAACAAATATCGTGAATGAAAAATTTACATGACATACAAAATTGTACATTCAATGCCTTCCAGATGGTTCTGCTTCTATTAAAGAAGTTTAGATATTAAGTAATATTAGTTTTAACCTAATTGAATTCATCAGCATAGCTGTGACTATGAGGTAAACAAATACAATTTAGCAAACATTTACTTATTGAAAAAGTGAAAAGAGCTTTTGTTTATATTCGCAATTCATCGGTTTTGTGTCCATAGATCTATTGTCGCTCATTTTTTGTTTTTATCCTAATTCTCCACTTTCCAAAGACACAAAACACTCATCATTTGTTTAAAAAACGCATTGTAATTCTCAAAACAGTTGTATATAGGTTACTTAAATAAATTGTCGAAGTATTGCGCATTTGTCAGTTCTTGCAAACAATTGTTAAACAAAATTGTTACCATTATTGTGCCACTTTTTATTAATTTACTATTTGAACATTTCTCACAATTCCAAAAATTTGATAACGTGCTAATTGTTAATAACTGGAAGATTTTTAAAGAGATCGGATTATTGGTATGAGAGGCTAGGTTTTTAACAAGGCGTATATCAACTCGTTTGATGCGCAGTTTGTTATAATGCTGATATGTTGTACCCAGTGATTTTAAAGAAGTGTTAGTGAGCGTCATTATAACTCTGGAAAACCATGATAAGTACAGCTCGCGAAGACTGACATTAATTTGTTGGCACTCTGATACCGATGGACCACAACACGAGACGTTAGCACTGAATTTAAGAAATATTTTACGCCATCAAGTTGCTATGTCAACAGTATTTCGGAAAATAAGATATTTTTGGGCTACGTTCATACCTTTAAATGTTTATCGTCAAGCTCGTAGATTGTAGTAGTGTAATGGTGACTTTTCTAGCTCCAAGTAAGTTATCAGGCGATATTTCTTGATAAGTCTTGTTATTATTTACGACGCGATGATGGTCGCATGAGGGTAAAGCATTTACTTGAAAAATATCAAAATTTTCAACTAGCTGCTGAACACGAAACGCACCTCATGCTGGAAATAATGATTTGAGATACGGTATATCTCTGTAGTGGTTAAACATTGGTTTTTATTGCAGCCATAGCTTCGCTACCGTATTCGAACTTACAACCTTGCAGAACCCGATATTTCAACATCATAAAGTAGGCTCCCATAAGACCAGGATAATAAGAGAGTACTTAGAAGCTGCTTCTGTAATGGTACTTCCGTATCCTACTCGATTATCTAACTTGTCATCCATAAAAAATGTGTTACATATTATGGAAAGGAAATTCTTAAATTTTCAAAAAATCCCGCAAAGTTTATCGGATCTTAATCTATGGTTGAAATAAACTTGAGATGGGATACTTCAAGGTAATATTGAAGATCCCTATCGACAGTATGTCTCGGCCGCTAGACATGATGCATATGAAACTGTGGCGGAGTTAGTCATTATTGAATAACTTGTTTTTTTGATATTCCTTTGCTTAGAAATCTAATATATTATTTGCAGTTTTAAACTAGCCCTTAGTGACAATTTCAATAAGATCCCATAATGTGTACTTGGTGTTTCGGTTAATTTTTAAAATAACTTATGCAATGTTAGTTCTGATATTCCTGAAAATTTAAATTAATAATAATAGGAAGGCGCAAGGTTTTTCGTTTTGCAGTGTGAAATTTTAATTTAATGGAGCAAGAAGTACAACAATTAAAAATTAAAAAAATCTATTGTATTAGATAGTTAACTACCATTAGCTAATGATTTATTTACTCTCGCTGGTACTATTCGCGAGGCGAGACGAAGAACTTACGACATCTTGTTCCTACTGTACTAAACAGGCGATGGGGACAAGTCTGGACTGTATGCAACTCCAGTCTATCAAGCACTTCTAATTTAAGGCAGCCTGCTAGAATAGTACGCGATTCTGATGATCAATGCAAGATATATTTTTTGTAAATTCGCATACATCCGAATCAATTGCTTGCAATTTTACCAAATGCAATGCATTGTATTTGTATAGAAAGTTTTACGCATCACCATAGCTTATGTAGATTCCCACCGGTTTAACCACTGTTTTGATGTATTGGAATTACACATGCCACAATTCTTCGGAAAAACGGTGATCTTGGGGTTAGAAAGTAGACACGCATATATTACTTGCTCCTCGATAAATTCGTGTTATTCCTGCGCATCGCCTGTTTACTTTCATGAAGGTGAAGACCTACGGTTTATCGTAGAGCCTTGGCCTCTTATGACAATTATAGCAGGGTAATGGCTGAAGTTGCTTCAGCACTGAAGAAGGGCCTCTTGATCTACGATTAGGTATTTCCTGGAACAGAATTTCTCTTGAAGGTCAATTTGTGCGGCACTATTCGAGATGATATCCTGAGCTTGCAATATTAAAAAAATTGTTTTGGATTTATTCGCAGACGTCTATGAGACGGTACTACATGCCGTACAGTACTTGTCAGTTTAACGTATGGTATGTACAATATTTCGAGTGTTTTTGGTGTTTTATCGAACCAAGTTTACTCTGCAAAAAACTTTTACACTATCGAATAATATTTAGCATCCGAAAATATACGAACGTAATTAAAACATATATCATCAATGAATAATAATATGCATGGCATGAAGTGTTCAACATTCACATAATAACAGCAACTGTTACAGTAGGCAAAAAAGGCTCATAATTATAAAATTTTGTGATAAGCAAAATGGAACATTTAACACAGAATTAATAAGATAGCCAACATGATTACCTTGTTTTTAATTGAACCTCTTTTCCATGCTTACTAAAAAGAAAAGAAGATTGATAAGTAAGTGCACCTTAATAGTAAAGGAAAGTGAATTTAAGAAACAAAAATAAAAATTATTTACCTCCTTCGACGTAAAGAGTTGTCGTACTGCCCATCATCTCCCTCTTCATCTGTTAAACTATCATTTGGTGCGTCTTCTGCGCTATCCACTATTTGTATATCTGTACATCTTTTCTTCCTTAACGTTTCTTCTATTTCATTGCCGTTGTCTGATATCCGAGTGTCGGAAAAAATGTCAGTTTTCGCTTTAATCAAAGACAGCTTTCTACCTATAGTTTCTAGGCTATCGTCGTCACTATCTCTTATTGGTTTTGTATTACTATTAACTGCATCTGACTGATCTAAAAGAATTGGACTAGGACTTCGGGAATCCATTCGAGTATAAACTTGAATAGCTGTAGTAAAATTATATAAAAATTAAAAATATTGGATAGTCTAAAATTATACATAAATAAGAAAGACTTACGTGGTTGTGAATGCTGAGCCATATAATAAATTTGAACTGAATTTCCATTATAATTTTCACCATCAGACGATTGCTGCACCTCTTGTAGTATCACTCGTTGTGGTACATTTGGACGGTTAACGGTTGACTGAACAGTACTTGCTAAACTGTAGCTGCTTGGACTAACTTCCGTTTCACTCATTTCCATGTAATCGGTTTGTGTTTCCGAATCTATCAACATCGGCGATTGGTTAGTCAGAACTCGAGAACTACCGGAATTTCGGGGTGAACCGGAATTTGTACGATGATGTTGTTTTCGAGATTTTGTAGATAACGAATGAATAATCGACGTTGCTTCAGGTTGGCAATCTGAGTTAGCTTGGGTATAGGATGGCGGCTTTGGGGGAACCTGTTTTAAATTTATACGTTTAACTGTATCGATTAGTAACAATGTAAAATAATATTAACAACTCACGAGTTGTGGGCTGTCGGGGCTGGTAAGGCTACATTCTGGACTAGTAGGAGTAGTACTGTTCTGGCTACAACGTCGTTTCTGCAGCTTCATAAAAGGTTGTATCAGTCTTCTTTTGTTTTGCATCATTTCCCTTTTTCGCGTCTCTTGTTTTTGTTGTTCAACTTGTAACAAAACGGCAGAAAGCTCTAAGTAAAGTTGATTTACACGCTCCAACTTACGATCATACAATTCTCTAATATCTCGAATATGTTTTAATTCTGTTTCTCTCTTTCGTAT
Source organism: Phrixothrix hirtus (assembly GCA_024586415.1). NCBI lineage: Eukaryota > Metazoa > Arthropoda > Insecta > Coleoptera > Phengodidae > Phrixothrix > Phrixothrix hirtus. Next base: position 13,453 of record JAHWXV010011872.1, on the reverse strand, counting down.
TAACTGTTCTTCTTTCATTTGGAATTCATAACGCCGTTTTTGTTGCTGAATTTTGAAATACGTTATTTGTGTTTTTATTTCTTCCTTCCAACTTTCTTGTGTTTTGAAGAATTGTTCATCTTTGTAGTTGCTAAGCATCTAAAACATCAATTTATAGAATACAGAAAATAACCAAATACCTTTACCTTACTTCAACAGATGCAATTTCCAAGTGATTACAAATTAATTTAAAAGAAGGACGATCTTTTGGATTAAACTTCCAACACATTTGCATTATAAGTTTAATGCCTTCTGGACAAGTACTAGGGACTGGAGGTCGTAACTTTCCCGTACCTACCATGTACATTATGGCACTTTGTTCCATATCTTTATATGGAGTTTCACAGGTTAGTAATTCCCAAAGTACAACTCCAAAAGACCATATATCGATCTTTTCTGAACACGCTTGTTCCTGAATTGCTTCAGGTGCCATCCATGCAACTGTACCGGCAAAACTCATTTTTGTACTAACTTCGTTCCACATTCTTGATGTTCCAAAGTCACTAATTTTTATTATCTCACCTTCTCCTATTAGTACACTGCAAAAATAATTTAGTCAGTACCCTACGTAAACATTTTCCTGACATACTTACTTTGGACTCTTTAAATCGCGATGTATAATTTTATGTGCATGCAAATACTGCATACCGTTAGCAATTTGCTTTGCCCATCCAACAATTCTTATTGGTGTAACCATTTTCTGCTGATTTCTCAACAAATCATAAAGAGGACCGTATGGACAATATTCCATTACAATACAATAGCATGGTGATTGTGTACAAACGCCCTTAAATTTTATTATGTTAGGGTGATTTAATTTACGCAAATTTTTAATATCTGTCTCTTTAATGTCAGAAACTTTTTTAACTGCGACTGCTTCGTTATTCAACATTCCAGAAAAAACAATTCCTTGACCACCGCATCCTAACCACTGTAGATCTGTTATAGACTCGAAAGGAATTTCCCAATCATCTAAAAGTACTTATCTTCAAAAATGTCTTTCATTAAACATAAAAATTACCTTGATTTCCTTTAATTTCGTGGGCATTAGCTTTACCGATAATTGATAGTACCGGTCTCAAACACCCAAATATTTCTTCCAACCAACTTTGCTTTAAAGCAAAAGCAGGTTGTGGAGTATCTGGTGAACTATCGTTGTTACATATTGGCTCAGGTACACTTATGGATACTTTTGGGAGATCACTTTTGGGCTGATGAATACTTAGGTGACTCATTTCATCTTGAATACATAAGACGCTGCAAAAAATTCATAATATAAATGCAAATAATTTATTTTTGATTTACTAAACTGCTTTTACCGTAACCATAACGCGATTCACTTAATGGCGAAAAGTATATGAGATTTAAATACACATGAATCTGTACTTTATGAGTTCGACATTAATTTTTGATATTTTTCAATTGCGTTTTGGCTTGAAAATGTTTTACATAATAAGTAAATAAGCTAGTGGAAGAACTTAAAGATTTGAACATTAGACTCCTTACTGTTAATATTTTAATGTTTTATAAAAATATCTTGATGAGCATTTTTTAAAATTCTATTTATGGGTAATATAACATTAGTACCTGAACATGTATGTACTAAAAGCACAGAAAAACTAATTTAGTTTTGAGAAATTAACGTCATAGCGCGTGTAATAATTTTATTTTCACACATCGCGTCGCTCCTGTTATGTGTAATTTTTCCTTATATGCTATTGTAACCCTAAAACAAAAAGTTTTTTAAACGATAAAGCGCATGTAGAAGAAGTACATAAGTTCAATAATAAGAAATAAACATTCTTACAATCACTGCACAGTGCGCGTCTTTGGAATAGAAATAGACAAAAAATTTATATGTGCATATATATGCATTAAAAATATGGTGGATATGGATCAATTTTCAAAAATCGCATACGAATCGATTAATAAATAAGCAATTATAAAATAAAACTTTATTACATAAAGAAATAAACCCAAAAAGGAACCCTAGTTTCTTTTTTTATAACTATCTAACCAGGTGTTCTTCCAAAATAGTTTTAATATAGATACATATTAATTTCTAAATGTATGCATTCGCCAATAACAATTCGAAATACGTTTAAAGGAAATTGGAATTCTATAGCTATTTTCGTGTAAAACCTGATCTAATTTTAACCACATCTTTTAATACGATTTATTTAATTGTAAAAATGTGCCGGCTATTTGGAAATCCTATTTTTGCGAATAAATCAACTAGATAAAATAATTTAACTCACTATGTTGTTGCAAATTCTGCAAAACGTTGCAAATCCGTCAAATCTGAGCTTCGGGAGCGATACTATCAATCACATTATTATCTATTTCTTTCTCCACTAATAATTACATAATTAAAAACGTAAAGCAGTATTACTGTAACATAAATAAAATAAGTGAACGCCTGTTTAGTATTGAAGTACAATCTCTAATATACCCCTTTCCTGATTTGCAATTAATGTACATTTATTTTTATATAATAGTTTCTTTTTACAAAAATCTAAAAAACTTATTTATTTAAACATTTTAAATAGTTAATTATGTAATAAGTCAGGAAAGTTGTTTACAAGCGGATCATTGAAAGTATGTGATCACAAGCCGAGTACTTTTAGCTCCGAGTCAAGTAACAGTTTCCAGTAATGTATAAAATTTTCCAAAAATCGCGTACGTTATTCATAAATTTACAATGTTTGAAATATCATCTTTGATAAACATTTAAACAAATAGTAAATGTAAACAAATTTTATGCACTAGTATTGTACTAGGCGTGATGTATAAATTTTACGTGCCTATGTAAGGAATGATCAACGGGAAGCGTATTAAACAATTTTAACGAAATAATGAAAAAACAGCGTTACATTAATTTCATCCGGGAGTGTATAATTAAATACACTCCCGGATGAAATTAGTGTAACGCTGTTTTTCACTATTTCGTTAAAATTGTTTAATACGCTTCCCGTTTGGTTTTGTTATTGCCAAATGATTGTGATTCTTTCAAGTTAACAACCTTGTGTAAACTCAATTAATTTGAATTTTTTTAATCTGTAACTCGCAATTGTATGGGATAGATTCCTTTGTTCTGTCCTGAAATTATCTTTCTTAAAAATATTTTTTAGAAAATAGTATTTTGCTTATTTAATGAAATTCGTAATCAATTAGTTTCTTTTAACCATCTGTTGGATGCGGCAAATAGCATCTTTCTAATTTAAATTAATTAATTAACGTTTCAGATTAGTTTATCCAAACAGCTTTAGTTTTTGACATTTTATATATTTGATGCATTTACATTTAAACTATTTCTATTTAATTTTTTCAAGTTTGGATTACTTACTTTTTTAAAAAATCAATCTATAATTATGTTTCTTGATTCTTTAGTAGAATGAGGAGCTTGCGAAGGGCAGCCTTACTATCTTTGCATCTTTATGGGGACATTTATTTTACTGGACTCTTTACATAGCTCTAGGTTAAAAAGCAAAACACTTTCTCAAACAGGATGTTCTGAAATTAAAGATCCAGCTAGGTACTGACAAAGCTTTGTTCGTTTTATTACTGGTACCCGATACTCCGTCTCGAATATTCTAGTTCACAAATGAAGGTTGTGTTAATTATTTAAATGAATTTAAAGATATTCTGCAGGTGTTATCAAAGATCTCAATTTATTCATCGGAGTTTAATTATCATGTAAAAATTGAAAAGTGTTGAACTTGTTTATTAGCCAAAATACGTTGCGGGAAGGCATTTTGTTACTGCAGACTTATAGATTTTTAATTAAAGAAATGATAGCTGTTTTTCCAAAAAAGTTAATAGAATTCGTTAAACGAATTTTTAGAAACAACACCACTCTTATGATATAAAATTATATCAAGTTTTAAAATGATGGATAGGAACTATGCTATAAGGAAGTCTAAGACCGGTTTCCCTTTTGTTGAAGCTCCTCAGTTAGAAGCAGCCTTCTAGTGTCGAAGGCATGTTTCTACCATTCTAATATATACACTGTGTGTAAAGTATTCATTGAAATATACTTGGATAGCCATCTGTCGATTTAAAATGTAAAGTTATTATGGTAAATTATATAAAACGGAGTTTAGTTGTTTAGAACGGATGTTTAATCTTATTTCTTTCTGAGTTAGTCGTTCTGGATTTTCTGGCGAGGCAGAAGCCAGTGTAACTTACCTTTTTGGTTTTTAAGGGGTGTGTTATTAGAAATTTGTTTTTCCATTTCAGCGGATTACTTTTTGGCGTTCAGATATCTCTACTGTTTCAATTTTAATTTCTGAAGTTATTCTTTGTGTTATTAGGCGGAATCTCCTTGAAGAAAATAAGTTTTTATTTATTGATCAAATTTTAATATATATAGTTCTTTTTTTACTTAATTATTTAATGTCTTTATTATTGTGAAGAAGAAGAATTTAAAATAAATATTATTTTCGCATATGCTTTTTTATTTGTCAACTGAAATCAGCTGCTTATAAATCATACCTTGTATTTTTAGTCTATTTAAAGTGTGTTTTTGTACAATCAGTTACATAGGTTATCGAACATTGCAACTTTAGGTTAACCGTGAATTAGCCAAAAAATGTAACTTACCATAAACCAACATCAGCATTGCTGAATGAGGAGCATTTTTAATGATATGTAGCCTACTTTGAATAAATAAAAAATCATCTAACTTACCATTTAAGAGTTGATGCAAAAAAAACACTTTCAAATGTTTAAAATGTCATTATAATAGTAGATTAGTAAGAATTCAACCATAAATCACGCAGTTAAACGTTTTAATAAGATAGAATTGCATGAAGAATGTTCCCTTTCCGCTTAGTCTAGTAAAATAATACCCAATTTATTAACAAGGTACATTTATATATATTCTTATAAAATATTTCTCTCCACAGTCAATACATTTTTGCATCCGTGAAAATCAATCTCCAAAGAAGTTTTTCTAATCTTCCCGTATTAGGTTCTTGATTTCACTTTTAAATGCATCAACCGCTTCTTTGGCCGATATGAAACGTAAACCGTGTAGCTTATCCTTTACACGTGGAAATAAAAAGAAATCATTTGATGCCATGTCCGAACTACATGGCGGATAACCAATTATTTCAATGTTTTGGGCATTCAAATACTCAATCTCCCGAGAGTCATCTTGATACAAGCTTATTCGTTTTATTGGACAACTTTCGCGAACATTCTGGAGAACTTGGTACAAACAAATTGTAATGCAGCATTTAGCATTAACAATACGGCGATCCACCGATGGTATAGTAGAAATATGTCCAATAATTCCAAAAAACGTGGCGACGATCTTTTTGTTTCGGTCTTTTTCACGAACAGCTTCTGTTGGAGCGGACTCATTCTTAAAGAGCCAAACTACCGATGGTGTTTTTGCGGGATCATAACAGTATAGCCAAGTTCCGTTGCCTGCAAGGATGTTGTATACCAGATGACACGCTGAATTGTCAAAGCGATCTAGTGTAGGTATTCACCATCTCACACAGTCGTCTTTTTGAACTAAAGTCAAATTGTGAGGAATCCAGGAATTCAAGAGTCTTTAAAACTTAACCTATTTCTCTATTTAACTACCACCATTTTGTAGGCACTTGTCCTAGTACGATACAAGCTTTTGCATTCCCTCTTCATAAAAAGTTGCTGTCAGTGATTTTAACTAAGTGGTAACATATTCTTTGATCTCATGTCATAGAGAGAAAGAGAGAGAGAGAGAGAGAGAGAGAGAGATAGAGAGCAGAAATTATAAACCTATGGTTTTGTTATACCTTTTCTTCAACTGCACGAACAAGTTTATCATTAACTAAAGATGGACGTCCACTTCGTTCATGTTTGTGCATATTATCACGTCCTTACCATTGAATCGCTCATCATATTTTCTCGGTGCATCTCACAGATTTATTGATGAATGTGAACTGGTGTAATGTTCTTCGCATTGAGGAAATGAATTACAGACCTAATCTCACAAGCGGAGGGATTTTCAATTAACTTCGCCATTTCAAACAAGCACCACGAAGCGTACACAACACTCAACTAAGCGGAAATGATTTCAACCCCTTCCTAATGGATCAGGACAAGACCGCGCCTACGTGCGACTGCATTGGTGACGCTGCGACGGCAGCAAATACAAACGAAACTTAGTTTGTGGAGGTACCTCGTATTTAATTATTATAGTTTGTCACGAATGTTAGATTTTGTAACAACGTTGATAAAAATCTAAATTCGTAGGAATAACTTTTATTATTAAAAATACTAATTGACGATATCTAACTCAATGACGTACGAGATTAACATAAACTTGATTTTAAAAATACCCAGTCAGATTAAAATCTGTAATGATTTTCATTCTTTTAAATTCAAAATGTAATTATATTTTAAAGCTACAGGTTCAGGTTACAGAATAGAAAATAAAATTGTGTAAAATATTTTATATCTTCAAGGTATGTAACAAATTTTGAAAATACGTTATCTAAATTCTCATAACGTTCAATGACGTCAATTCGTATCTCTAAAAATAAAAGTTATTCTCACGAGTCGTATCTTTGTACTCGGCCATTTTAAAATAATCTACCGATTTAGGGAATTACATTTTGTGATAGAACCACATCCATATGATTAAAGAAGAAAATGTCGTGAATTAACTTAATAATTATGAAAAGCAGTGGCAAGGTGGTAATTAGTTAAAAGACGATTTAAGATCAAAATCGATCATTAAGAAGATTTTGAACATAATTAAACCAAACGAAGAAGGAAACAAGCTCTTCCAAAATAGAACCTGATAACTTTACTTTATCAGCAGTTATGAAGTTTTTAGAAAGTATCAGAAATAAAAGTTGTACAGTGTGACAAAATTTATGTGTTTCACCTTGTATGTGTATGAGAAACTCGTCTTCCTTCTGAAAACTAGTTTTCAATATGGTTTTGTGTCAGAAAATGAAAAATCTGCAGTTTTTTCAACTCTGTAAGAACATATGGCTCTGGTAAATTTTTCATTTGTCCTATATAATTTCTTTTAATGTAAATCATTCTTTGTCTTCGATTCACATCCTTATAGTTATTCGATTATAAAAATACAATATGCGAAGGTCGCGAGAAAGCTTCTACCTTTATAAAAAGTTCGGTTGCTAAAAGAATAACTCAAGTTACAGCACTAATTCTGTGAAATGATAGCAGTGACAATAAAATTATGAGTATTGCTCAAACAACGCCAAAACTCCTTCTTTGACCATCATTTTTATTACCACTTCACAGTTGGTCGCAAAATTGATAATTAGTGAATAAATGACTGCAAACATCTCATCGATTGATTTGGCTGACATTCTAATATCTTCTTTAGAAAAATTAAACTCAACTACAATGCGAGATGTGTTGCGAGATGTGTTGCAACAAGTGGCAATGGCTAATAACACCTTTCGGTATCACATCGTTTGACGCAATAAAAACGAAAGTTCATGAAAAACAACGTATTTGGGGGCCAAACTCGTTAAATATTTTAGAAAGACCTTGAAAATGTTTCAGCAAGTATATTTAGAAGATTGCATGAACCAAACTCAGTGTTACATTTTAAAGCAGGCAGAATAGCAACCAATGAAAATCACAGATCTGAATGACCTACTCCATCAACAAACGATGGTAAAATCAATTCAATTCATACCATCATTCGTAAAGGGGTTGCTTAAGAAGTGAGTATTAGGTACTCACAGGAAAACTTAAGATGCATTGTATCATCGCAATATTCAATGTCGTATTTGTTGACTAAGAAATAAAAAGGGAACCATGTTCACATCAATCAAGAAATGCTTAACCGTATCAGTGCCGATAAAAACTTGTTGCGAAACATCATAACATGTGATGAGATTTGGGTTTATAACCTCACAGTAGGCGAGGAAAAAATCTCCCCAAGCAAAAAATTCCCATGAGTTGGTCAAATATGAAGGTGATGCTTGTCGTTTTTTTTTTGTTCTAAGGGGATCAGCCATTATTAATTCGTTCTACGTGCTCAGTAAATAAAGAATTCTACATGCAAGTCTTAATGTATTTAATAGATTCTGCAAGAGGCTTGAGCTGTAGAAACGCCCAAGTTAAATGTTGCACCACTCTTTATCCCCAAAGTTTTTCAACCAGCTACCTGATGAAGTAAAGACCCTACTGACTGTGCTATTCTCAAAAACAGTCTAGCGTTTTTAACTGAGGATACCTTTTATTCAATAAGGCATTCCTAACCCACACCTGCAGTGATCTACAATAAATTGCTGTATCACTATCGCTAATGTTTCTTTGAGGTTCTTTATGTTATTGTTAGTTTCATATCTTCCTAAGATTCTAGATCTAGTTTCTTTCTGAGTACTGAAAAGCTTAAATGCACTTTTTTAAATACTTGAAAATGATTTTTGTAAAAAATATTTAAACTGGGAAACGAAAATCTTCTGAATATTTATTGAATTTTCTCTTTCCAACGCTTTTTTATGTATTATATTGACATTTCTAAATACTTTGTTCCCTAACAATAATAAGGATTATTATCTGGCGAAACAGGAGACAGACATCCTGTACTAACAACTAATTCTTAGGCTCAGTCCCAGCCGACCTTTTCTTGTTTGGTAAGTTCAGAACAACCTTAGCAAACTTCGTTTTCAAACTACAAACGATACAACAGCAGCGGGTTATCTCCAAAGTTACGGCCAAGGAAACATTTGAAAACTAACAGCAAAGGATACAACTATGAAGCGAAGCGGCCTAAGTTGTATTAATAACATTTTTATTACTGAAGTTCTGCTTTCATTTTTAATTACAAAATAACTATCGATACGTAAAGTTTAATAAAACTAAATTTTTAAGATCCAGTTTATTTGTGTTAATTTACTCTATATCAATTTTTTTAATTATAAAAGTTATATTTAAGGGTTGTTAATGCTGAACGTTTTCGTCTGAAAAATGTAACAGTAATGACATCTTCAGAGCATTTCCTGCACAGTTGGTATATGATGTATGGTGTAGTGGTCAGCATTATTTGCCTCAACATCGTGGGATACGGGTTCAAACCCTATCTAGGTCGATACAGCGATTCAGCGGAGAACAATTAAAAAAGCATGCCTTCTCGAATAAGGAAGTCAAATCGTATTCCCGTATCAATGTGATGTTTGGCCAAAAGGGCCAAAGGAGTTTTCGCATCCCGAAGTTTCAGCCACAAAACAAAACAAAAAGCAGTTATTTTAAACCTCAATTGTTGTAGTAGTTAGCATATTTGCCTCTACGTTCAAGGAATGTGGATTCAAACCAAATTGAGGTTGGTAAATTTTTTAGCGAAAAATAATTTTAAAAGTATGCCTTATTCTCGGATAAGGAAGTAAAATCGCAGGCCCCATGTTAAAACAATGGTTGGCGCGTTAAAAATCCATACCGGTTGTGAAACTCTATAATCGACAAAATTCTAGCAAGCATGGCGGAATGACCATAGTAGTTGAAGCCAAGAGGGTCAAAGGAATTTCTGCATCCTGAAGTCTTGACCACAAAATATTCTCCTTACTTGTATTTCTTCTAAATTACGCGGGAACAGGATCTTTAATGTAACCCCATAATAAAAACTTACATGGGGTTCAGTCCGGTGAGCGGGATGGCGACGGAAAAAGAGGATTATCGTCTCTAGAAGCAGATCCAATCAAACTACCAGGAAATTCAGTATTAAGGTAATCACGAACGACTCCAAGAAAACGTACATTCCCTAGAATCAATCTGTAAATGTGATATTAGCTACTGTTGCAGCGTGTTTAGATACATACGATTGCTCCCGTAACAATTTTCTCCACAGAGAAAAATGACAAATTTTTTATAAAGAAACAGCATAAACATGTTATTTTTATGAGGTATTACTATGTATTACAACTATAATTCCAAAAATTTCCTATTGAATCAAAAATAAACTTTTAGACTAAAAGTTAAAAACTTCCTAAAAATCTACTTAACCACATATCAATTTTACAGTAGTATATTAAATATTATCAAGAATTTAACTACATAAAGGACTAAATATTCCAGGATTAACTAGTTCATTTCAGTTTACATAAATGTTTTGATAGTAGACAAACATCTGTAAAGAACAAAACATTACGTAGAGGTTTCAAAGTACAGTAGTTTGTTATTCGAACTCGGAAATTGATAAACGAAATCATTCTAGGATTATTTTATAAATTGCGATAAATAATATTATAAAACAAAAGTTACCGTTTGAATAGCAAACAGTACGAATTAAACTGTCTTATCCTTGTTTATAAATTTAGCTCAACATTAAATCTGATAATAAATACATTGTAATACTATACTATTATTAAGTGTGACATTATGATAAAGTTATACATGTATACTCGTATCAGATAATTTCTTTTGTTTTTGATCCGAAATAATTACTATCAGTAGTCGATAACTAAAGTATAAGATTACAATAGACAATTAAATAAATATGTTACTTTAAAACAGATATAAAGTATCACAGTTCTTTTTTTCAATAAAAGTATTTTAAAATCATGTGAATTTTGTTTTTAAAATTCAGTCATATTATATTCGTTAAAATTACGAAATGAGATATCATGTTTGATTCTTGAAACACACCGGGCTCGTAATCGTAGTTTATAAAAAACGTGCTCTTAATTTATTGTAACTTTTCGACGGTTATTTTGCACATAGCGAAGTTAGACAATTTAATCTCCAGATTTCTGCTGTGGCAGTGGAGTCACGAAATTAAAGGAAAAGGAGGGCAACCTCAGTTCTTAGTTTTACCAATAGGTAATGTTAAAGCTAATATCGAACATCTGCTGATTTTTCTTCAAGATATAGCGTCTTGTAGAAAAATCAGCAGCTGTTCAATAACTTTAACACTAACTGTAGATACAGATCCTGGCAGACGTGCGCTAACTTTTGTTTTTGTTTTGGAATTTTAAAACAACAAAAATTGTGAGGAAATGCACATCGAAAACTACTACGAAATAATTTAAAATAATTATACCAAAACACCAAAAACCTATTTTTAACTAAATATACAATGTAATATTATAATTTTTGAGTAGTATGAAGTTTTGTTTGACTTTAAAATTTATAATGTTTAAGCCTTCAGTTATACGACGAATATTGTCAATTTCGATTGATTTAATATTACAATTCATACCGCGCTTAATTTCTGGTTAGCGTTCACAAATATTCATATTCTGAAAGACACAAGGGACTAATAATAGAACTGAGAAGAAGATCAAGGTCTTGGCCTCGCCGAGTAAGAACGTAGTAAGGTTATCTAGTATACCCTTGTCGACTAGAATAAATTCTACGAAACAAGACGTTCATGAAAATTAGCGTCTCATGTTTGCTTAGTAAGGAATTGTATTTGAGAACTAACTGAAGAACCTAATCAATAAATTATAACTATTTACATACTTTTATAGTCTAACATTAAATTAATTTAATTCAAATGCTAATATTATAGTAAGGAAGAATGAGAAGTCTGCATCTTTATAAGCAGTAGAATTGTCGAGGAAAGGATATTTGACGATTCTCACGTTGAGATTAATAGTTGGTAGAGAGTATAATCTTTGTCTTATTCTCTTTAACCACGATAATTCTATTTTGAAGTGTTAGTTTCCAAATTCTTATGTTACAACAAAACATCAAATGTCTAGGAATTCATGAATTCGCAGAAGGGATGCAAAATACTAAACAGATGTAATTAAGGTTGATGTAGGACAAAAGGGAACTGTAACAAAGATATTTTACACTATTAATTGCAATATAAAATATGAAATACCAATCCTTGAGTAGTTTAGTTCAAATTCTTGTAAAAGAAGCTGTATTACATTTGTCATCTGTTATTATTATTTTCTTCCCTAGAATAAGTACAAGATCGGATAAATCAACGCCCGCAAGGAAAGGTAAATTCGAATGCCGCAGTCCTGCTTATTCGACATATTTAACATCTGAATTTCTAGTGATACAAATTCTGGCGCCCGTTATAAATAAGACTGAATGATTCGCATTGTGCCTTTAAAATCAAATTGTGTTGAACTCACAATAGAACTAGCAAATAGACTCTTCCATTCGGTTTACACTAAGTTAAACCTGTATCAACTACGTTACAAAATAAATCAAAATTCCTTTAAACTCAATTAACAGCACTAAAACACGCAGTCTTTAGATTTGAGAAGTCTTTCTAGCGTCCCCCAAAATGGCCGCGGTTGGTTGAAAATAGCATTTAGATTAATTAAAACTGAAAATGTTAAACATAAATGTGGGATGAGTCTTTGCACCAAAACTCTAAGATATTAGCCGGAAATGTATATAAACTTAGGGTACATGATTTAAAAAAACCAAGACCTAGACATGTAACTTAGTAAATCAATGAAATCGACTAAATCAATCAAATAATGCGAATGAGATACCATCATAGTTACGAAAAAGAACTAAAAGTGTTTTGGTTAAGTAAAATCAAAAGCGTTGCAAAAAATTCGAACAAAAGATAAAGCGTAACAACCTGGAAGTGTTCCAAGCCCTAAATTGACATGTAACCTTTGAACTCACTTCCTTATCCTAGAAAAATGAATATTTTCAGACTTTTTTCTCCGCTGCAAAATTACCGACCTCGATTAAGTTCAAACTTGCCTCATTTTGGACTTAAGCAAATACACCTATCACTAAATCTCCAAACCTGGTGAATAACTGTGGTTACGGAAATGTATGAATGCATAAGGTTGCATCTCAGATTTGGTCATAAAGGAACCAGTGTTAAATATGACATGAAAATCGTATTCTATATTTTTTGAAACAATGCAAAGTTGTTATAACGCTTACTCAAAATGTATCATTTGAGGGCTGTAAACGTTTTCAATGTATGTCTAGCAACTATAAAATAAATAGATTAATGTGCACATTTCAAAAATGTTTGAAATTAATTTTAACGGTTTATAACTTTACAACTAGACGGCCTTCGAACGAGCCAAGTGGGAAAAGCTGCTAAAAATAATACACTAACTAAAAATGTTGGGAATTGAAGACTACTGAATTTGCAAATTGTCACTAACGCATTTTGAACAAATTGGTGTTGAACTAACAATAGTAATTTTCGAATTATATCCGCTTTCTTCAAAAATAGTTTGTCTAAACACTGGATGACTGGTTACATTTAAATTCGTTCCAGGAGGGGTGAAATTCACACTGTTGCCTCGCAGGTCTATTTGGGCAGCGTGCTAATTGCTCTAGTTACCTTTTTATTTAATTGTAACCCTTTGTTAGACTGCTTAGCAAACTTTTTTTCAGGTTCGAGTTATTTGACACAGACCTAAGGATATAAATTACCCTTTATTTTCTTTACAGTTTTATTACTATAGGTTCACTACCTGCTTGTAATAATGTAAATTCT
>JAHWXV010011871.1:0-12440 GCA_024586415.1 Phrixothrix hirtus | reverse complement strand
AAGAAACGGATAGTCACATGTTCTGAAAAAGGGGGATAACCGAACTTCTATACATACTATAACTTTAAACGCGAAAAATGACATCTTAATAAAAGTAAGCCTGTCGAAGAGTTATTGGAAGATGATTACGACCGAGGGTTTAGATTTTGAAAATAATAAAAGTCGGAGTTCCTAGTAAATATAATTAACGTGTTTACCTCAAAGGAATCTAGAGCGCGAGTAATTTATTTCTACCATACATATAACGGTGTTACTTTACGTTTTTTTAGATCTACATTGCCGCAAGCGGTAACGCTAACACTATGTATAGCGCGATATACCTAAATTAATCAACATATAAATTAAATCTCAGTTGCTCTACACAGATCGTATGTCTTTGAACTGAAGTAGGGCGGGAATTATTTAAGTTGAATTTGTTAGGATCTTTTACACCAACATGTATATATTTCTTAGAATTTCTAACGTAAACTTATATAAAAAAGCACGAAAGGAATGACTTAATTATATATTCACGCTACTCTGTAACTAACATTTGCATAAATAGAACGAAAGCTATTACCAAGGTAAAATGATTTTGCGCAGCAGGTTACCTGATCAAATCCATTGCCCGTTGCTCAGTAATTTCCGGAAGGGCCACCGATCGGTCTAGTGAATGCTTTAGTTAACGAATTCAGTTCTTGTCGAAGACAAAGTAATAATATGAGCGCCAGTCAGTTCAGAAATAAACGAAATACTCACTTAAGAACGTCTGTCCTGTAAGACAAAGCCGACATTGACCTAGAAATGACGTAAACTTAATATAACTTAATGTTACGCCGGAAAGAAATGTGTATACAACTAAGGATAAATAAATAGCGAAGCAAGTTGTAACAGATGCGTAGCAATTTATGAAAGAAAGAGATGGTGTGATAAAAGTAAACGACACATGAGCAACTGTTCAATCATATTACGTTCTAATAATTTTGAAGTCTGTCCTTTCAAACTTTTAAAATTCATTCTGTATAATTTATTCGAACTGAGTAAAAATTATCACAACGTGGATAACAGCACGTTTCGTATTGGCATAACTTAATTGGACTGTTGAGGAAAACTCTAGGGAGGTCAAAGGTTTAATAGCGATGAAGAGGTTGAACTCTTTGTGCGCAATTGGTTAGACAGTCAACCTTCAACTTTTTATAATATCTAAATCAGGAAACTTTCAAAGTACGGGGAAACAAGCGTGTCAGTGCAAGAAAACTGTGTAGAAAAGCAATAAAATTGTTTTTAAATTTTATCGTTTTCAGAAAAATTATTAAAAAAAAATTCCGTTTATATTTGACTTGTACCTTATGGGGACAGTAAAAAACAAAGTTTATGCAACGAAGAATTGATTTCTCGCATTATTGACGCTTCTACTCTCATTAAACAAGAATGAGAAATTGCACTCAAAAAACCGACTTGTTATTTCAAGAAAAGAATTGCAATGGGTATTGACGTCCACGGTTATTAAAATAAAGTTTATACAGCTTTGTCGATAAAACTATTGGAACCAATGGAAACTATTGTTGATATAAATGTTTTCTTTATAATGGTACCAACTACCGGCTACCAAAACATTTCACTTTGCTTCTGACTCATCCTGTATATTGATTATTAAATTTAAATCAACTTAAACGTCATAGTTTACATTTCTGTATTCATTTACGTTACGTTATGTTTTTTTACATTGCATCCATGGTTATGGATGTGAACTTCATGTGAAAAAATCGAAAAAGTTTACGTATCAGTCGGCAATAGGAAAATCTTCAGTCAAATTGAAGGGCGAATGTTAAAACACTATTTAAAATAAAAACTGCTGCCTCACTCGTGCATAGGCACGGCAACTAGTCTTTCAGTATGCATAAAGGCTGGGAAAAGATTATCCTAATAATTGAAATCAGAACCAAATGGTAGACGTAGGCTTGTACAACAGTTTTATGAAAACACGTGTATGGAAACCAGATGAAACGAGTTCAGTCTTCACCACGGTCTTTAATCAGCTAATTATGAGTCATTGCTTTGGAAACCTTTTGCCCAGAAAGCACTTACAACGTTTGCGAAACAACATTTTAACTGTCACTGAATTATCAAATACAGTTGCTACAAATGGAGCAAAACATGTTGGTTAAGTGTGTTCACAAAGGTCTGGCCAGCTTGCTACCCAGCTTTCGTTTTCTCACAAGTAAACTTCAAATAGTTCATGGCAGAAGATTATCCTAGGGTCCTTAGTTTAACCCACAAAATTAGACAGATGTCTGTCGAAAATTCTTGTGAGGTTTTTAAGAATTTTATTAAAAATATCAAGCCTAGCGAAGCAAATCTATGAGAGACTTAACACTTTCGCTTACTTCTAAAGATTTTATCATCTGGCTGATGAATAATCTAGGATGAACTATTACAACCTGCACTATACCAAAACTAGCAACAGTGAATGAGGACGTATTCCTGTTGAAGAACATTTCATCAAGCTTGCCAAAAGCATGAATGTTCCAACTCGAACAGATCTTCGGAAGAAGACTTTCTGTTCGCTGCTGTAACTGATCAACCACTACTTTCGAAACAAATGAACCGCATACTTCTGCTTCTGGTACATGAAGAATCTCGTATTATCTAGTCCCAAAATTGTGAAATTTACAAAGATACCACAGAGTCAAAGCAATAAGGAATCACTTGAAATGAAATTAATAAAACAAGCCGAGGAAAAGAAGAACAAAAAAAGGGATCCCTCATAAGAACTGGTATGAAAGAGAAAACTGTTTCAAGAAAACAGTAATGGTGTATAATGATATTAAGCACGAAACTATGCCAATTCAATTCAATGACTACGTACTAGTGAAGTTTGCAAAAACAAGAACAAAATAATTTTAGACATGTCGTAGGTTAAGTTTTGAAAAGGTGGCGAAAAAAATATTTAAAATGGCTCTTAACATTTTTTTGCATGTGACGGTATGCATGACGAAAATGAAAGCGGTATTATTATAGCACTTCCTACCTAAGTAACTGGAAGGTTCCAGGAGAGTACAGCATTTTTATTCATTTCTTGCAGATTTTGTTTTAAGTATAATAAAGTTCTTTCGTAATTACTTATTTTATTCAGTTTTATGGCAATTTTGATCAAGTCCCGTTCAACACCATCCAATGCAATGAAACCTTCTATAATCCCTAATGCACAACTTTTGAAATTGTTTTAGGTACCAAATGAATAAATTGGAAGTAGTATTTCTCAAAAATGTCTCTTTCATACCACGAAGACAACTTGCTTACTTAAGAGGTGAGACATTTAGAATTATACTAATTACACAATTTACTATATTAATTAGGAAGTAATGTCACATACCGTATTGGATTAGTAATATACGACCACTCATTTTAGAGAAATGTATACAATGTAATTGCCATCTATTTTTGGTACATAGGAAAAATTACATTAACTTACTCTAGATGGAGAATGTCATATACAAGTAATTACATGATTTTTCTGTAATACATGTTCATAACCAAAATTAATAATTTTCCACTTTCCATATTTGGTAGTAGTCGTATGTGAAATACTAATTCATTCTAATTATTTTTTACAGTTACATTGAAAGTAAAAACAACAAAATGACAAATCGCACATGAACTTTGCAAAGACTAAACACCTACTCTAGATAGAGGTAATATGACGTATTTGGACAGTTGTTTCGATGTTATGGTTTGCCAAGTGGGTTGATACGTATGTAGGTGCAATCGCCTTGAAAACGACAGATTTGTGCAGACAGGACCTTCACTTATAACACGATTCTTTGTACATGTAAAATTCCGTGAAAACGCCTGTTTACTAATTTGTCGATGAACTTTAAGTACACTGGCTTTACGTAATTATCAGAAACGAATGCTTTTAATTCTAATTTTAAAATAATGCGCAAAGCATGAATAACAAGTTTAAATACTGTTTACTTAAAGTTTGTTATTTAATGCAGTCTTTATTCCAGGAATGTCTAATTTAAATTACACGTTTGTTTAGCAAGTTATAAAAAATAATTATGTAAAGAAAGGCCGCTGGTAGATTTAATAGTTTATCCTTTGGTCATTAATTTTCACTTAAGACATTCCAAGTGGCAAAATAAAAAATATTTAGATACCATTTCTTTAGATTTTTAAGTGAATCCAGTGATACATTTGGCAAAAAACTATAAAGGTAAAGTTGTTACATTTATTTTTAGAAAGAGATTAGATTGTGATTAGCTAATTTTCTAAGAAGAACAGAGTATGCCAAAAATTTCTTAATTTATTGTGTATAAACCTCAACTAGCACAAAACATTTCTACTAATCTGGAGTAACCATAGGGCAGAAGGAGGGGGCGGAACCATTGTTCACTATTCAAGAGAATTGAAGAACCATAGTTTCCATGGGGACATGCCGAGCTAATGGGAGACTCTTTCAATAAGTCTCACCAATGGGTTAAACATGAGAAAGCATGGCTTCTCATGTTACTTTTAATGGAGAGCGCTAGTTGATCTTCAGAAAAGGAACAACTTCTGTCCTGATCCACAGTAGCTCTTCATTTGTTGTCGACGAAAAATATTTTAATACTCATTATATAGCTCTACATTTAGACATTAATTCCAATCAAACTGTAATTAAATGACAACGGCTTTTTGAGTAATTACTGATATCATATCTAATATTCCACGTGAACTTTTTTAGGGAACTGTAATTTCGCTAGAGTCATACTATCTGTAATCGTATTAAATGACTGGCAAAACAAGAGGTAGAGGCCTGGAGGCCTATACTACCGTATTTTACGGCGTGCTTCTATGGCTAGGCGACTTATGTTAAGACGTGGAGATGCAATTACGTGATTGTCTTATGTAACGCATAAGGACAGCTTTAGTTAAATTCAGATCAGAGGTTGACCTAAATAATACGATTTACCACATAAATTAGAAGCGGAGATAATAATTTGAAGCTGTAAGCGTAGCGTAACCTGTATAAAATGATAAATATGTAACGACTGTCCCACAAGGCGTGGAATGCAGTATTTTTAGCTAGAACCAAATCATTTAAATAAACAGCGTTTTAAAAACTATACATTTAGATAAAATGATTTCTTCAGACCCTTCGACTAAAAATATAACAAATTCTTTCAAATACATTTTTTTAGTATTTTCGTAACTAATTCTTTATAATACTACGACTTTTAGTTCTTAATAAATGATTTTGACGCGTATAATGCGAAAGTAAGGTTAAATAGAAGACGCGAGGTGGGTCCTCGGGTTTTCCCCGTAAGCTTGGATAAAGATTTGGAAGGAATTGTACTGATCAACATCAAGTCTGAAAACAACATTTTGTGTCCTACCCATAATTTTTTAGTAGCAGTACCGCGCAAAGAATACGATCTGCACCAATTTTTCGAAATGTTCAAATTCGAATTCAGATGTAGTAAACATGGTAAATTCGAAAGAAAATTTAAGTGATCGCAGTTTGAAGTGTAGAGAAAAAAGCAACCATTCACTGCTCAATTAAAAGGCGTCTTCAAATGAATAAGGTTAGTGCAAGATTGGTGACGAAACGTTTTTGCTCGGCACAGAAACAAGGATGGATGAGCTATGTTTTAGAATTTTTAAAGTTATTTCGCTACAAGAAGAAGGATGTTGTTGAATCATTTGTTACTGGAGACGAAACAATGGTTTTTTATTATCGATGAGTGCGGTTTCAAAGTTAACGGCCCTCAACAAAGGTTACGATTTTTCGGGCCTCTGTTTAGATCCTAACAATTGACTTTAAAGAAAGAAATACATTTGTGAACTGCTTCACTTCTAGACCAGTTGTGCGAGAGTATTAAACGGAAGAGACGAAGAAAACTACACCGAGGATAACGTACCTGTGCGTACTGCGGTAGTTTCAAAAGCAGCTATTCCTAATTACCCCCGTCATGATCACGTGAGCATCTTGGAAGAAAACTTACCTGTGACGATGGCCTTAAAATAGCTGTTTATGAGCATTTTGATAGCTTAACTTTAGATTATTTGTTTATGCTGAAAAATATTATTTTTTTATAATAAAAGTGGATGTTTCCCAAAACATTTGAATACATTTGTTAAAACGAGATTTATAAAACAAAACCCTCAAGATAAATCATCAAGGAGTATGTAAAAATAAGTGGCAAGGAATTATGATTTTGTCACTAGAGGGCAGCTTAGCATCAGTTTCAATCTGTTTAAGCTCGTCAGGTAAGCGCAGTTCTTCAGTATTCAAAGTAACAGTCCCGTCACAACTCGGTGTAAGGTTTCTATGAAAAATTGTTGCAATGTTATCTATTAATTTAAAATTAGAACGTTAGTATAGGAAATTATATAAAGCAACGGAAACTGTTAAAATAATAGTGGTGGCAATGTTGATTTGGACACTGAAGAGCTGCGCTTACCTAACGATCTTCAATAAACCGAAACTGGTCGTAAGTTGCCCACAGTTTCTTTCCATTTATTTTCAAACTTATTCCTCGACGATTTATCTTGGTAGTTTTGTTTTATAAATTTCATTTTAACAAATTTATCTTTTTGGGAAACATCCATTTTTATTATAATTCAATTACCCAAACTATACTTCTGTCATCTACACTGTTTCGTGTAAAGCAATTTTGGTATTTACTGTCTTTCAACAGTTTTCTCTGCTTTACTATACTATAGTTCTGATTTTAAATTAATAAATAGCATTGCAACAATATTTCAATATTTTTTCTTTTACCTCGTATGCAAATACGTTGTGAAGTTTCTTTTTGTTCTTTAACATTTTTGAGTAATTGAGTATCACCGATTTGATTTTAAATCAACTAGGTTTGTCGTTTGCGTTTACTTTCACGCTTTTGATTTTTCGACGCGTTTTGGGTTGCCTACTTCCGTCTCCTGTGAATTTTATTCGCAATCATTGTTATCTGTTCTCATCGCGTTGACGCGTGCAATCAAGGTTTTTTCTGTGTTGGTTCGTTGTAGAAGACGCACGGTGCTGTTTCTCTCCGTCTTATTTCGACGACTTTTTGGTTCATTTTCTTCTTTTTAGGGTGAGTAGCCATCCCTTGGTTGTGTGTAAGGTTGGTTGATCGATTTTTTTGTTTATTTATAGTGTTTTAAGTATGGGATTTAAGATGCAGTTGCGTTTGTAAAATCGACGGTATGGTTATAAGGCCGCCGACTACTTCTAGATGAGCCCGAGGTTACACTTTGGATGGTTCCTATCGCCTTGGTCAACCTACAGCTTCTCCGCAATAGAGCCGCCTTTTGTTTTACCTATCTATGGTCCTAGTGCGGCGACCAGCGGTTTTGCGAAGGAGTGCCCGTTCCGCAGCTTCGTGGCGATGAATTTTGTATGTTAAGGGTAGGATCTGTTTCTCCGAAAGCTTCTACATCCAGGTCAGTTTATATTTTCTTTCTCATTGGCATCCCTCGAAGATGGCGAAATTCCATTATGTTTTGGGGCCTGCGAATTACTGCTTTGCGTTCTGATATCTACTTTTTATATTTTGTTCTATACTACAGAAATATTAGTTATAATTATCCATTATAATTATTTGATTTTGCCTATACATGTTTTATTAGTAATTTTGAAATAAGAATTAATTGTTCTATAATAGGAAGTTCGTTCCTAAAGGTAATAATTTGCTACATGTATTCGACGCCCGATTCTTAGAGCGAGCGTGTCCTGAAGCTTCCGGCAGTCGTTATGATCGCGCAGTCCTGTCCATGGCCTCCTTCAATATTAATTTGCTTCAGTATCTTAACTTATTACTTCGCTATATTTTTAAATGCATAATTTATGTAAGGGCGTTCTTGGATGAACCAAATTTAATTAACTACGTGCAAATTTAAATAATTGATTTATTTTATTAAAAGTAAAATCGCACATCACTGCAGTGACGTTCGACGAGATACTTCGTTTAATTATTAATTCCTTTTGCTAGAATTTTGACTTTTGTAGATGTTGTACATCTAATTTAAATTATAGAAATCAAGTTCACGAACACCTTAAATTTATCTTTTTTTGCAAATTCTATACCATTTCAATTCTACGTTTTAAGTCTTGTTTCGTGCTGTCGAAACATATGTGCGATAACACCGCATGATATTGTAACTTTGTAGCGCACACGTGTTATCTTAAACCTGAGGTTCTCAATATATTCTATTAACTGTAAATTTTACTAGCTAAGTTTATTCATGCATGCAGTTCTCAAAGGTTCACCGAATTTTAATTAATATGTTTTATTGGAAGATTATTTTGAATTGCACGTTTCAATTTACTGTACGCTATTTTCTGAAACGGAATAAACTGATTATATCCTTATTTTAATATTTCTTTTTCTTTATGTACTGTTGTGTCATAATTGATTTCTTTTACAAGTTATCTACGAATATTCTTACAAATATTTTTTTTGCACAGCCTTAGGAGTGTGAAGCAGAATAATTACGAGTAATTTTAAGTCCATCATTTATCGCCGAAATAATCTACGACGTTTTCACTCTTGTGCGTCCAGACTTACACTAGCGTTTCCAATTACAAGTGTGTGGCGCCCATTTTCTTTTCTTTCTTTAGGCATTTCAGATTGCTTCTTACGTGAGATCGTACCAGTTTCGGAACCGTCAACGCTCGTCAGCACCGATTCCGGGATTTCCTTCTATGTTATGGGAAGCAGAGCTTGCGTACGCCAATCTCGATGATTTTCTCGACGGCTGTAGCAACCATCTTCTTTTTTTAGGTAACTACATCCCACTCCCTAGCCTCCGCGGACATTTTTCTTTGTTTTGTTGCGAAGCGGAATCCTTCTAGTGAAGGGCGAACGCTCTCAATTATACATCTTTGACGTGGCAACGTGGATTAGGTAGTAATGGAATCTACCTCATATGTTATGATTAATGTAGTAGTAATAAAAACTATATCGGATATAATTGGAAAAGTGTTACTCTTCAGTTTTTAAAGAATTTCATTGCAACTGCCAAGCACGGTACAAAAAGACTGACGTATTAATAGAAAACTGATCTTTACATTTTAGGAAATGTATGTCTTAATATTAATACTTTGGTGCAACAAGAAAATTAAAATTCAATTTCAAATGTTTGAGATCTTACTGAACATTTCAATAATACAATAAAGAAGGTTTACTATAAGGGATTTTCCTAATAATCTACCTACCAAGAAAGGGAGAGAATGTTTTGTTTATTTTTTGTTTAGAAGTAGCTTTGATATTTATATATGTATCTAAAGTTACATCTCAGTTTTAAGATTTTCAAGACTACAGCAAGTTTTATAGTGTGAAGGCAAGTTAAAGCATCATAGTGTTGGTTCTTAACTAAAGACGACAGTGGACCAAACACCTATTCATAGAAAGGTGAGTCTTGTTTGTGGATTAAATTTGTAAGGAGTTTTTCCTTTTTATATTGTTCATAATATTTAGCCTTTTAGGTAAACTTTGTGCGAGATCCGAAGACTGGTGGGGAAGTTAGGGAAAAAGGTCGTATACAGCAGTGTCGTCTTGGCGATGCATTCCAAACGCAGCATCGTTTCCTATGTAATGGTGCTTTCGTGATTTATTTGTTGACCGCTGGCGCAAATAATTAAATATATATTTACCATCTTTGTCTTACTTGATTTAAACCTAATGAAAATAAAAAACTGGATGTATTAAATGTACACTTAACAAAATTACAGGTTTAATATAAAAGGCAAACAGAATCGGGGAGCAATTTATGCGATCTGTTTCTGCCGAGACTCAGATTCATGTAAGGCGAACCCGGCTTCAATATAGACCTGGTGAAACTGAACTTCCGTACTTCTAACTCGTTAAACTAGTATCTTTTGAATACTAAATCGTAGGCTTCAAGATTCAAGTTCTCGATGTTGATTAATCAATCTAGACTTCTAATAAGTCTCTACTCATGTCAACATACGCACTTTGTCTTTGTTTCACCGTAGGTCGTCACGGAAGGTTCGTTTTATAGTGCAACAGCACTGGCATCTTTACTAGGCATCGAGAAGATGACCTTATAGTGTAATAGCGACGGCGTCCTTATTAGGCGTCGGGAAGGTTGGCCTTATAATGCGATAGCACTGGCGTCTTTATTAGGCTTTGACAAGATGCTTCCATAGCACGATAGCACTGGCGTCTTTATTAAGCGCCGAGTAGGTTGGGTTTACGGTGCCATAGAACAAGGGTCTTTGTCAATCAGGAGGTTACAATGAGAGGAATGCGTTTTTATGGAAACAAAGTGCATGCCTTCTTACAATTTTTCAATTATGTTTACCTTCGCAAATTGAATGTCGTCTACGTGAATATTGAATTCGATCCCCTTCTATTGTAATCTCGTGAGAAACCGTTTCTGACGTCACGGAATGCGCGCTTGCTTGATAGTTCCTTAGTTACCAACGAGTGTTCTAGCATCAACAATTCTTTCTTGCTGCTAGTGCAAGCTAAGCTTGAATGAATTCGGTCGAGTGTTAAGCTGTGCTCGGCTTTGTATAGCAGTTCGAGCCAAAATCACTCGAATGCTTCGGTGTATGCAAGCGTTTCCTTTTCTACCTTTGGTATTCGCACACGTTTTAACAATAATTATACAACACATTTTTCCAGATAATTAACGGCCTTCGCTATTTGACATTATCTGAATTACAACTAATCTTATTTTTAATTAAACAGATTTAATAAAATATTAAATCATTTTTAATAAACACTACACTACTGGGCTTGTCGTTTCCGTCTTTAATTGTTTTTCCATCCGCTCCGTTTTTAATCGTATTTTAACTTAACTAATTACTACACGACCGCACTGTATTCGTTAATTGTTTTGCGAGAACTTCACAAACTACAATTTCCACTCTTTATATCACATTTTGAAACGCTTGATT
This sequence comes from Phrixothrix hirtus, assembly GCA_024586415.1. Lineage (NCBI taxonomy): Eukaryota > Metazoa > Arthropoda > Insecta > Coleoptera > Phengodidae > Phrixothrix > Phrixothrix hirtus. Next base: position 1,546 of record JAHWXV010011871.1, on the reverse strand, counting down.
TAGTTATTGATACGTCGGTGGTTATTCCACTCATTACAAATTTATCAGCCTATAATCATATCAAATATTGATCTAAGTAATTTCAATGTGGCAAGGAATAGATAGAGAATGAGCCAAGAAACGAAAAACAATCAGAATCAAGCTCCGAAGAAATAGTGAGACAATAGAGTAGTTAGTTCTAACAGATATACGAAGTCCAGTCAACTTAACCAACCATTTTTAAAATTTTGCACGACGATTTAGGAACAAAAAAAGTCTCTGCAAGCTGAATTTCAAGGTCAATCACGACAGATCAGGAGTTTTGCCGAATGGAAATTTTTGAGCAGAATTGTTACTGAGGATGAGACTTGGAATGTCCCTAATAAACAAGAATCCGTGCAGTGAGCTTAGATAGTCAAAACGCAATATTCAACAAAAGAAGAAGGGGTTGCATATATAGAAAGAGACAAAACCGTAAATTGTGTTATTGCAAAATTCTTAAAAAGCGACTACAGCCTTACATGCACAATGTTGATTTACAGAACTTGGACTTCCGCCTTATAATACCGATTTAATCCTATCGGACTTCTTTTGATTCAAAAACCTTAAAGAGCTTCGAAAAGTGTGTTTTTCGTTTAAGAACAGTTAATGATTATTTAGTAACCCTCCACGAAGATTTCCCTGAAGAAATGCGGAAACTTGAGACCAGATGGATTAGCAAGGAAGGTACCCCTACAACATTCATGAAATTTGTACATGTTGAAGACAATTAAAGTCTAAGAGCCACTGGCAGTAATTCTGTTTTAGGGTGTAAAAATTGGTTCTAAAAGGGTGAGCATCCAAATAAAGTATTTGTTTATTTCTTTGAAGGTAAATATTTCGGAGTTTGTTCTATTCAATTCCGACTACTCTTTATATGTGAAACTTATCTAAAACAGGTCCAAATTAGGGATGATTTTCACTTTCTAAAACCGCATTGGGTCTACAACATACCTAAATTTTGTCAAAATTGGAGGGGAACACTTGGGTTACTTGCATTGTAAGAATATAAGTGCTCAAGGAAGTTATATAGAAAAATAAATTCACAAGTGTGTTATTTCCTGGCTAAGTAGATTACTTAAGAAATCACCCTCGTATCAATTCAAAGAATTTTTTGATAAAAGCAGGACACTTGTTAAATGTTTTACTCATTTGAGTTTATTTATTTATTGCAACCAACAGATCCAAGTTAGATCTAATAACAGGTAACAAATTATTGTTAATTATCTATAAATATCTATATATAATAATGAATGAAAAAGAAAAATATACAAAAAAAATAAATAATCTTTCTGTTCTGTTCAATTAGATAAGATAAATCAGCCACTAATTTAAATGTTGCGCTACTATTAAGTAATACTTTATCAATTACTATTCAGTCATTATGGATATATTATGTGCTAGTACCGTGTTAACACCTTGCTAAAGCCTTTTTACTTTCTCTTACCTATATGAAATATAGAATAGAGAAAGTATTGTTTTCGTCCAAAATTTTCGATATCAAAATTTTAGTGGAAATACACGTTTT
>JAHWXV010011853.1:0-14047 GCA_024586415.1 Phrixothrix hirtus | reverse complement strand
CATAACGTCGAAGCGGAGTTATTTATGTTATATATATATATATATATATATATATATATATAACATAAATAACTCCGCTTCGACATTACGTTTTGAAAAAGAACTTTATTTAGCTTATAAATAAATTGTTTACAACTAAAAGGTTCTTAACTAGTTACTATATGGTAATTCAAACGATCCTGTAACAATTCTGTCTTAAAACATAATGATAGTTACTTATATAATATTTGTCAGATAAGATAATAGGTTCTGTATAATCGCAATAAAATAGGAACGGGGCACATCTAGAAGGTGGTTGTTGATTTTCGTCAGTTGGTCCTATCTTCTTTCTTGTTCTCAGAAATAGTAGTCTAAAGCGAATTGAATAGAGAGAAATTAGCATAGCACAAATAATTATTAAAACAACACTTGAACTGTTAATTTTGTTTGGAGTTACTTCCAGAGGTGCGAATGGGTTCATCTTCATTTCATCCAACTTTAAAACGTTTAGATTAATTTTTAATTTTGAAGTTTTATTGAAGTTAAACTTGAAGTTATGTTTTTCATGAATATTGGTTTCCTATATAACTCCTCGTGGTAGGTTAACTTGTGTCCATTAAAATATATTTTCCAATTATTTTCTTCGATCAGGAACACTCCTTGTAGTGTCTTGATTTCTTTGCTGTTGTTGTATTTAATTTGAAGCCTTTCTTCCTTTGGAAAAGCAGCTAAATATGGACTAATCTCTGAGATAATTTCTACGTGATTATTTTCTATAACAAGCATACTGTATAAACAATTATTAAAATTTACATTTTATATAAATTATTGCTCGCAAGTTGAGTTAAATATTGTTGTTAGTTCGTTTGAACACTGATAAATTTTACTTTGAACACATATATCGGTCAGAGGCCTTATCTCATTTAATTTAGATTTGAAGGAATATCTTACATTAGGGATAATTGTTGCAAATGTTAACCTATTCTTAGTGGGTAATGGTCTTAAATAATATAAATCATATTCAATATGAAAGCCGGTAGGAATTGAAATAAAATAACTTATTCTAGAAGGCTCTATTTTGTAATTTACTTTTAAGATTGACTCAAAGTCTAGGATATTCTCTAACTTTAAATTCAACGGTAATCGATTTTTGTAGTGAGCAGAAATTCTTTCTAATTGGGGAAACAACTCTTCCGGTCTTATTATGCTACGGTGTAACGTTTTGAGTTTGCACAACGTGACTAAATTTTCTACATCTTGCAGAATGCTTAGAATAGCGTTATAAAGTATAATTAATTCGTTGTATAAGTCTTTAGCAAAATTAATGTGTTCTAGCTTTAAATTTTCGTCGATTATAGTATTAACTTCAACCTTAATTCGTTATGTTGGATATTAGCGATTTCTTGATTGAAATTGTTTATCATCGCATGGTTAACGGAGTATTACATACTTAGCTAATTCTCTAAGTGTTTTTCATTCCTTTGTAGGTGTCCTAAAATTTTATTGTACGTTCTGCCCTCTTCGGCATCTAAATTTCCCGTGAAAAACTTGAATATTGTACCTAATCCGTCTATAAGACCTCTCTTAATTCTAACATTCTATGCTTGGATATTATTTAATTTTGATTCAATATTAGCCCTTACAAATTGCATAATTTTGTCGTAATTATGTAACTCTTTTGTGAACCCTGAATTATTAGCTTTTGAGTTTAAAAATATGTACTGTTCATTTAAATTTTCATATTCTTCAAATAAGCAGTTTAAATAGTAATAGTGAACAAAGGTATGTTATGATTTTTCTAATATTACGCGACCTACATTTATTGGAAGGATTCCGGGTTTTCCTGTGATGTCCCTTATTTGGGATCCTTACGCTGGCGTGAACGCTTTGAAAGTGATTTAAATTTATAAGTTATTCTCCTAGGTCTTTTAATATTTGAAAAATGAATTTTTTGCGTTGTATTGCCGTATCTGGGTTTAAAGTTTGCGGTTTTTAATTGAGGGTTAATGCTAGTGATTTCTTCGGGCCTGTATGTATTTCTAGTTTTCTGTTGCTTTTGTTTATTTTTAACAAAAACTTCCCTTGAGATTCTAGGAAGTTTCTTTCTATTGACATTAAATCTTTGAATTACCTTTTCCTTATTCTGTTGCAAAGTTTCATTTACTTTTGTACATTACTTACATTTTATTTTTATGTTCAATAATATAGTTCTTGATTAATTGTTTATTAATGTCTATGTCAAAGGGGGATTTCGCACTTAGGTGTCCCGTAATAAGTTCGTCCGGTTTTAATTGGGTTACTGAATGTGTCGTATTCTTATATGCTAACAAGGTAAATTTACTTTAATTTCTATGAGTTCGTTTTTATATAATGCCTGGTTATTAAAAAATATAATATGTTTAGTGGAAACGTTCTATATTTGCATTTCATTCTGGGCGTCGGGAACTTATGAATTTTTATTTTTCCAGTAATTCTTGAACTACAGAATTTTTAAACTAAATTGCATTATCCGATATAATTTGTTCCGAAATGGGTTGATGTGTGAAGTACTTTATAAGATTATTTACTATTTCTATACCTTGAGCATTCCTTAATTTATAGGCTTGCGCGTATTTCGAAAAGGAGTCGCTTATCGTTAAAGATTTTGGGTTTTCGAGAGTTATTCTATCTATTTGTAAAATCTCAAAAGATTTTAGTGCCGTAGGGGTAATATTAAATCTTAGTCTCAAAGGATTCCCATTATGTTTAGTCAATTGGCAAATTTCGCAGTTGTTTATATACGTTTGTATAGATTTCAGTTGATTCAGCCAGTAGTAAATTTGTCTTATTCGATTAAAGGTTTGATCTAATCCACGGTGATTGGTCCTACTCTCATGGTAGTACCTTATCACCTCTACAATTTTATCTTCATCGCTTACATCTAATAATTTAAATATGGCTCTAACTATACTAACTTCTGCATTATTAAAATATTTCTGATTACTCTACCGAATTTCTGGTGTAGTTCATTTTCAAAGTATAAATAATATTTGATTTTATGGTTAACATACTCTTTAACAAATGCAATCATTTCTTATTTATAATTGTTTTTTAATAATTGAATTTTTACTCGTTGTTTATCATTATGAATTTTCAATACTATCGGGTTCGCAGGGCTATATTCTACTTCCGAAATTGCAATTTGCATCTTTCAGATGTTAACAGGTGAATCGATAATTGGAATACCAATTATAGGGCCTTCTATATTTGTATGTACGCTCTTGTTATCTAAACGCTATTCATTTATATCGTTATTAGGTTCAACAATTAATGATTGGTTATCATTCTTAACCTGGATACTACTTTCTAATTCTTTATTAAAATCCTCAGTGTATTTTCTTAATGTATAATTCTTATCTATGTTATTGACATTAAGTTGAAACTGAGATGGTTGCGGCTCTTGAATTTCCTTATCAAAGGTGTAGACTGTAATTTGGATACTTCAAGCCTCGAAAACGTGGGTTATTATCTTCCTGACGCCTAGACAGGGTAACCTGTCTCGTTTACATGCTATGTTACGTAGTGTAATACTATTTAATTTCTTCGTCTTGCAAAATTCCTTTAAATTTAGTAAAGCATAAAATACGCCCTGATTACGAAGTTTGTCGAAGCAATTAATTTTGTTATGAAATTAGTAACTGTTTTCTTTTAAATATACTAGACTATGCAATTAAGGCTTTTGAATTTTCAAAAGGTTTATATATCCGAAATTTTCATTACATTTCGTTACTATTCCTTGTGACATTTTGAAATCTTTACTAAGACAGTACACAAGGTTAGATTCTAAAGGGGAATCAAATATGCACCCCCAAGATCTTTAATGAAATACGCTGGCTCTATAGATCCTTTATTTACTAAATAATTCTGATATTCGACTAAAGAAGTGTGCTCCTTATTTGAGTTATTAATTGTGTCGTCTTTCGTCATTCTACTAAGCGCGTCTGCGTTTGTACTTAGTTTACCTTTTTTATAAATTATTTCATAGTCAAATTCCTTTAATTTGAGTCTCCATTTTATTAGTATCGAACTCGGTTCTCTTATTGAGGATACCCATTGAAGCTGCCTATGACCTGTTATGACTTTGAATTTTGTTCCAAATAGATATGGTCTAAAATATTGCGTGCCCCACACAATAGCCAATAATTCCTTTTCAATAGTTGAGAAATTATGTTCTGAGCCGTGCAAGGTTCTACTGGTATATGCAACTGGGAGGTCATTGCCTACATTTTCTGGCATCGAAACGGCGCCTATCGCTATGTTACTGGCATCGCAAGTTAAGCTAAAGGGTTTACTGAAATCTGGGTATTGTAGTAGCGGTTCGTTAGTTAAAAGATTTTTGCACATATTGAAACATTCAACATACTCGGGATCATTTATATTAATTTCGCTGTCCTTTTTTAGACATTTAGTTAAGGGTTTGGTTAGCTAGGCGAAATTCTTTATGAACTTTCGATAGTACCCCAGGAGCCCGAGGAAGCCTTTAACTTGTTTCGCGGTTCTGGGTATAGGATATCCTTTTATAGCCGAAGTTTTGTCTGGATTTGGTTTTATCCCTTCAGGTGTCACTATACGAAATACTACTCTCCCATTTATTGCACGTGAAAGGAATAATAACGCAGTTAGGGAGTTTTATCTTATTAACGACGGTGCCAACGTAAAATGTAAATTACGAGGTGGGAATTTAAAATTTAAATTGCAATAAAACAAAACACGCCGCCCCTCTTGAAGCGTCTAAAAACGATTCAAAAGAGAGAATAAATAAATAAAACTAACTATATATAGCGATGTAAGAAAAACGTGCGATAAGTAAATAATTAAGGTAAGTGAAAAGATTTCACAACTGGGCGGAGATATTCGCCCTTACCCGTGCGAATACGAGCAACTCTGATGATTTCAGCTTTGCCCGGAACAATTTGGTAACACGGCCTACAGGTCAATGCAGGGTAAGGGTGCAAAGTTCACTAACCAATACTAAGTCGTCTATAACGAGATTTGGTGAGGTCGAAAACCATTTTTGTCGAGGCTGTAGATTGGGGAGGTATTCAAGATGACATCGTTTCTAAAACTGTTGTGTCAAGGCCTGGACTAATTCGTTATGTTTCAGCGTATTATCAAGCGTAAAATCCAAGTCACTCTCGGACAAGGCTTACAGTGGATGACCGATTAAAGAATGAGTGAGAGCAAGAAAACAAAGGCCACTAGGGTCCTCTGAAAATGTGGTCAACAGTCTTGAATTTAGAATTACCTCGATGTTGGCGAGTAAGGTGAAAAATTGAGGTAGGGTAGGAATAGTAATACCTAGAACACGATTGAGGTGAAACTTTATACTCTTGACTAAACTATCCCAGGGTCCGCCTTGCTGTGCACTAGCTGGTGGTAGAAAATGAAAAATAATACTGTGTGGAACAGCGTAGGCAAGGAAAGATTCTTGTACGTTGCTATCAGCCAAAATAGTTTGGAGTAGGCTTCATTTCGGCGCTTTTCCTAACGGCATTGGTGCCACAATCAGAATGAAGGTGTGCAGATAAGTCATGATGACATACGAAGCGCTGTAGGGCATCACAAAATGCATCAGTGGATAAACCTAGAACGGGTTCGAGATGAGTGGCCTTAGTGGCAAAACAGACAAAGACGCATAAATAGGACTTAACTATTAGTGGTTTGCGATAAGATAACATTTTCACTTGGAATGGAGCAGCGTAATCCATGCCAGTGTAATAGAATGGAGGTGAGGGATTTACATGTGACACGGGTAAATCGTATATGAGAGGATAAGTATTTGAGGTTTAGCTCGGAAGCATCTAACGCATTTGAATATTCGAAAGCGTATCAATTTTCGAAGGCGTACTATCCAAAATGTCTGATGTAAAGTGGATTGTAAAAGTGTGGGACCCCAATCGGCATACAACAAATGGTCGTAATCAATGATAGAATGAACCAAATGGTGGTTATTGGGAAGCGAAACAGGATATTTTAAAGCAAGGTCGATGTTGAAGCTTTTAAATCTTCCTCCTACCATGAGAAGCCCATGATCTAGGAAGGGGGACAATTTTCAAACAAGCTGCTACATGTTTTGATAACAGTGGGGTTTTTTATTTCATTGGTATACGACAACGACTGAATATATTTGCAAGTTGCGAGCTCAGCAGCATTATAACCACTAAGACACGACAAGGGCAAAGAAGGTAACCACGACCTAAATATGGACGACACAATGCAAACTGCACGCGACCAAGATAATATGTGGTCAAACAAATCGACAAAAGGGGTTGTAGACAATGCTATTACAAGTGAGGGGTTGAGTCCGAGATCGTTTTGATTAATACTAATTACAGGCGAAGTGGATTCTAATGACCAAAGATCTTGAGGTTGTGAAAGGCACGGCAGTCCATGCTACCAGAACTCGTTGTTCGCCAAATAATATGGCAAGTTTGGAGTGTTGTCCTCCGGAGAAACACGATTGCACCACAACGTTTGCGTATGATCTTGGATAAACGAAACACGGTTAGCTGCAAATGTCTATGGCTTGTGAGGTGAAGTCTGAATCCATGTCAAAGCGGTAGTAAAGTCACGCCAAAGGTAGATAGATTTTGAGTCTAGAGAAAGAGTCAATAATTTAATGTACTATGAACTAGACAGCTCAACAGATGAGCGCCTAGTAGCTCCAAGCGAGGAAGGGAAATTTTCCTAAAAGGTGCTCAACGAGTTTTACTTAGTGCAAAAAGACCAAGGTTCTATCACCTAATTGTTAACATAGATAAATGACCGCTACGATGCCATTTTGTGAGGAGTCGCAAAACCCATGGAATTGGTAACTTGGGAATTACAGCAAGATGAGGAATACGAAATTCATTGGTTGCATTCAACGACTGACTAAAATTTTGCCATGCAGTGACAATATCCTTCGGAATGGGATCATCCAAACCAAGAGATTGAAAGCACAGTTGTTGCGTAAAACGTTTGGTCAACATAACTGAGGGCGCGAAAAAACCACGAGGATCGCATATTTGGGAGATATACGACAAAAAATTGCGTTTGGTTAATGATGTAGTTGACAGATACTTCCAGGGAGAAAGTCGAACAAGAAAACTATCTATCAATGGGAGGATTCCAACCACTTCCAAGAATCGAAGTTGACGGTGTTTTGGATAGAGCTGAGGACGAGAGAAGTCTATGATGTTCTATTGGAACATTTTACAATAGATCTGTGGAGTTGCTAATCCATTTTCTTAAGCCAAAACAACTTCTAGCGGGAAGACTAATTAATTTTGTTTTGAGAGAGATGACTTCCTCTGCAGTAGAAGCTTCGGTAACTGTATCGTCGACAAAAGTGTTTTGTTCTAAGAGTTTGGAAGCCAGAGGAAAGCATTTTCCTTCGTCCAAGACTAGTTGCTTCAGTGTTAGAAGAGCTAGAAAGGGTGACGTGGTTATTCCAAAAGTGACTGTTGTTAAAACATAAGATTTCAATGAATCTGAACGCGACTCATGCCACAAAATACATAGAAATGGTTGATCTGCAGGATGCATCTCTATTTGGTGGTACATCTGCTTAACGTTGCAGCAAAACATTAGAGAAGATTGACAAAATAGAATCGCAATGTCCATAATAAAGGCTTATAATTTTGGTCCAGAATACAATAAACCGGTGTAGGTCTTCCCAGAGGTGGAAGGTGTACTTGCGTTAAAAACAACTCGAAGATTCGAGGTTTGATCATGTGCCTTGAAAACGCCATCATCAGGAATGCAATAGCTAGATTGCATGTCCTCAGGAGGTGGTTTCATGTGGCCCAAATGGAGATATACATTCATGAATGAAATATATTTGACCTTGGAATTTGGGTGTCTGGCAAATTTACGTTCCCAAGATAGGAAGCAACAAATGGTAGTGTCTGTTAAAATAATATCGACAGATGTTGTCGCACATTGGACGAAACCTGAGAACGAGGAAGGGGAGTGGTAATTCTATTCAAAATAAGAAATTAATGTGCTTTGGCTACAACTTGTCCAAAGATCGAGCAGACTTTCAAGTCGGAAATTCCATTGAAATTGGTCGGCATTTGACCAAATGCAGAAATGGGGATGGCAACCTGAAAGCATTTGCGTTTTAGTTGCTGCGCAAAATTTTCCGTTATAAAATATACATGACTTGCTGTATTAATAACTGCCTTTTGAACCACATACTGAGTGTCCGAAATCTTTAAGCATACTACAGCGGTTGAAAGTAAGACACCACAATTGTCTTGGGGTCCAATAAACAAAGAGGTGGGGTTACTTGCTGCATTTTCAACAGGTGCAACATTCCATCCGGCACCCTTTGAAGCAAGACAGGGTTTTAGATCGATTTGCGTGTTGATTCAAAATGAAGCAAAGGATTATGTTTCTTTGAACATGTAGACCATGCAAATTTTGACCTACATATCGGAAACAAATGATTTCCCAAACAATTGATATACAGTTTTTACTGTTTAACCAATTCAAAACGTTGCTTATGGCCTTTCTTCAATACCTGACATTGAGATGGTTTGTGATTGCCTGTTCGACAAAATAGACAATAAGCGGTTTGTACAATCGAGGTTGACACAGGTTTTGACTTTAATGGCGGTTTGCCTTGAATGTTATCTTTTGGCTGGTTAGATGAGGTTACTTGAAGCGATTCCACATTTTCTCCAAATAAAGCTTGCCTTTCAATGAGGGAAATAACAGATCCCAAAGTAGGAAAGGTGCATGAATCATTTGTTTGGAGTTCTAAACGAGACGATAGAGTTTTGTTAAACTTGGTCAAAATAAATGTAATAAAAAACATTTCGTATACATATGCATTGGAAGTGGGTTCTAAAGAACTAAAATACCCATTATATTGATCCCAGAAGGTTCCAATTGAGATTACAGAACGATAATCATTTTGAGGCAATCTTAAAAGGTTTTCAAAGTGTATTGTGATTTGCCGCCTTGGATTAAAATATCTTTTTTTGTAAAAGACCTAAAGGTATTTTGCAGTTTTTCTCAGTCTAAGCCAAATGATCCACAACTATTAATGCATCTTTCCCAAATAAAGATAGCAAATACTGAAACCTATTTAGAGTAATTTACTCTGGATTTTCGTCAATAATTTTGCAAAAAACGAATCCAATTACTGAATTTTCCATCAAATTTGGCAATATCGAGTTAGGAAAAAACAATATTTGGTTTAATACCAATCTGAGACTTTAGTTCGCTTGGAGGCTTGCTACGCAATTTTGAAAGGATTTTGTGATCTTAATTTTGAATCGCTCTAACGGATTCAACTAAGACTTTTTCAGATAGGCCTTCAGCAGTTCCTTGATTAACTCATAAGGATCTATTGTAGCTAGAAAGTGTTCATAAGCTGATTGCAAATGACGCTTCAAAATTTTATTATTTTCTGCGTCACCCTGTACAATTTGAGAATTTATTTCATCAAACGTATTTTGAGTACGCTTAATTAGCCTATTAAAAACTGAAAGAGATAAGTGAGCCATTTTTTAATAACTAAAGAATTGTACACTACAAATTATTTAATCTTGTCGCAAAAACGAAATTAATAGAATTCATAAAGTTCCAACACAGCAAAATATAAGTATTTCTAGATTAAATACAAGAAATTATACACATGTATCATATAACATCTGCGCGATAACAAACTTCAGACGAACAAAAAATGCATTTTCTGCACGTTTGCTTTCAACGACTGAATAACATAAAATAAAATGATTGTACTCTTCAAAGTAAATTTTGAATTTAAAGGAAATTTTATACTAATACTTATAAGAAGATTTCTATGAACAAAATGCATCCAAGTTTTCTATACAATTTCGCTTGTAGGAAATAACTAATACAGTGCGGTTTAAAACCTTTTGCCGTATACATAAAAATAAGGAACAAGGTTACCAAAAGGGATTTCAATATTTGATTCAAACAATTAAATTCAATATCCGGCTCAATGGACCAAAAAATGTTCCAGGTGGTTTAAACATAGCTAAAGGACCATACCTATGGAGAAAAATGGGTTCCAATAAATCCTAGTTCGCGTTTCAGCGTTGGCAAAAGTTTCTAAGGACTAATGTACGATCTATACAAGGTATTGGGTAAATGAAATGTCAAAATATATAACGTAATGTTGGACTTACCTATGTAGGCTTTGCGGTTGTTGCAGCTTGGTCTTAGCGTGCCAGAATATAAGCGGTAGGAATATAGCAATTCTGGGAAGCACTTAGATTTGTATTTAATAATACGATTTAAGTAATTAGCGACGTTTGCGGTTTTACGAAAAAAAATATAACCATAGCGGTTGAAACAAAGAAGTAAACTTCATAGTGTGTGCTATTCACTTGTAATTCAAAATACGACTCTACCACTTATTGCGCGCGAAAGGAATAATAACGCAGTTAGGGAATTTTATGTTACCAACGACGATACCAACGTAAAATGTAAATTACGAGGAGGGAATTTGAATTTTAAAGTACAATAAAACTAAATATTGTTAAAGAAATCAAAAACACTTTGGTCCTTACCCTTCCTTAATCCTGCCATTTCGGTATTTAATGTGTACAAATCTCTTTTGCCCGCATAAGTATTAAGAAATGCATTTTTTAATGTTGACCAATTATCAATTATACTATGTTTATGGCATCTTCCCCTTTAATTCTCACTTTGAAGGTTCGTCGTATCTACTGAATTATAAAAACTTTCTGACTAGTTTTTCAGCAATTTCTAAAAATCGCAGTAAGAGTTCTGGTCACCATATAAATCAGAGATCATGTCAAGATATTCTTTCTTGAGCATGAGTAACGTCATTTTTGTTTGCATTGAAATAGTTAAAATTGTTTTTCTAATTAAATTGTAACTGTACTTATAATTACTAGTGTTCTGAGTGGTTTCAGATTCTAAATAGCTTACATTACTAATAAATGGGTTAAGACTTCTGACAGACATAAATGTACTCACAGCAAAACCAACATAATCAAGCTGGATTCCATTAATTGACTCTGCAGCAACTGAAACTTCTTTGCGGTTTCAGGATTAACGTACTTCGTCTGGGCTGTGTTTTCTATGTTGGACTGCTGAAGTTATTTGCCCTAACATCTATGTAACCCGAAAATAGCGATTATTATTATCAAAATGTAATTGCTGCCTGAAAATTTTGTACGGACGTTAATTTATTGTGAATTAATGCTAGTAAGTGTGATTATGTAACTAAGCACTTAGAGAGTAGATTACCGTTAATTCTAATAAAGATATAAACAGGCTTTATTGTTTATTAGAATTATTTGGAAATACTGATGTAAAATGCAAATTAACCATTCTTTAAATATAGGAAACTGTAACTACTTAAAACCATTAAATTTTGTTTTTATGAGATTCTGTTAGTTTCACATACTCGTACTAGTACCAGTGAATAGTTATCAGTTGTAATTCAATCCTGCGCTATAAAACATTATTATCAAAAGAGATAATAAGCATTAGTATTTGGTGATTACATTACATTTTAAGAACAATATTATTCCCAGCTTACGAAGTCATCTAATACATCAGCATACCCATGAAAATGTGAAGGAAAAAATGCGCAGAAAGGACAACGCTCCAAAAGAAAAAGCTTAAAAGATATACTCAATTATCATTACAGACTGTCCACATAAACATCGCAAAGCTACCTCTACTTGTTGAATGGGGCGCCTTACAGGACAACTTTTATGATTATATAAACTTATGTGACAAAGATGTTTTCAAAAACCTATTGGAGAAGCTATTAAGATTAATTAACAATGAAAATCTATTCCCATATTAATCACATATGACACAAATTAGAGATTAGTTCTCATTAACGTATCAATACCTAAAGCAATTCAACATTTATTGCTAAGGTTTAAAGTTTTTATCGTAACTATTTTAAAACAAATATCATAAAGTACAAGTATAACTTGTAACGTTTCAATTTATCCCTTAAATTAATTACTTAAAGAAACTTTGGAGAAAAAGCAAAAGCCTTTTCACGTCAGAGAGGTTTGTAGAGGCTTCTGATCAAAATTTCTTCAATTGATTAACTTAAATGAGCGGTTAACAGGTTTCCTTAAACATTTTACTCGTTTTGATTCCAGTACAGTGTCTTTTTTCAGATTAAATTAGAAAGTACTTATAAGACTATTGCCATTGGCATTAGTGAATTTTGTGTAAAAAAATCATTAGACCAGATTTGTAGATGTCGCATCAAATAAATGGCAAAGGCAGTTTTGCTAAACATTAACGCTACTTATCAGTGGATGGCCTTTAATAAAACCAGATTTTTGGAAGTAGCAAATTGTAATAATTTTAGATTATTCATAGAACTCATTTACAAACATGTAAATATATGATCTCATTATAATTTAATATTAAAATTATGCTGTCTTTTTATATACATCTATACAAATATATTACTTACATAAAAAATGTATGAATGTATTTTGAAATGAAAATATGTAGAATGCGTATCCTTGTATTCAATTAAAAGAAGTAAACCTCAAAAGAGTATATTAAATCTACTTAATTTAATAACGAAAAGTAACCCTCTTGCAAGTGACAACCCATTTGCCTAGAAAAACATATTTTAAAAGGAATATCTTCTGGATTTGGAATGTTAACGCCTACTACTTCATTGATACAAATTATTTATAAAGAATACTGACATAATGAAAACATTTTTTTTTGTCAAATATAAAAGACCTAAACAAATAGGGCAACCGATGTACCTATAAATATGAAACGGGATGTTTTAATACATGCATATGTGTACATACAGTGGGACCATAAAATATGTGCACATCTGCCTTTTTCAACATAAAGTTAAAAATAAGTAACTTATTTTTTCATTACTTTCCCTTACCCTATATGAAATATAGGCAAAAGAGAAAGTATTGTTTTAGACCAAACTTTTCGATGTCGAACTTTTAGTGGACATACACGTTTTCGGGTCCGCTGAGCACGAAAATCATGTTTTTGAAAATTGGTCTGTGTGTCTGTGTGTGTGTGTGTGTGTGTGTGTGTGTGTGTGTGTGTGTGTGTGTGTGTGTGTGTGACTGTGAACACGATAACTCAAAAACCATAAGTCCTACCAAATCAAAATTGTATATTTGAGTTTCCATCTATCGTCGCCCGCTACCGCAATAATTTCTCTAAAATCGAAAAACCGTAAGTGCCCCTTTACTCTTGTTATTTTTGCTTTTTTTGACATTTTTTCGAAATCGGCGTTAACAATTTTTTTTAAAATTGCTACATTTCTTAGAAATTTAATCCACTTTCAGTAGCGAGAGATGGGGCATTCTAGCGCATGCCCCCCGCCGCACATGCCGCCCCTCCACTTTTTCCTCATTTTAAAGATGGCGTCAACTGAAGTACACGGTGAACATCGTTCCTCCAGGTATAATTTTAAAGATGGCGCCAACAGAAGTACACGATGTTTATATACAACATGGCGGAAACTGAATTTTTGCTTAAACATTGCGGCTAAATTTGCGGTTATATCCAACATGGCGGAAACTGAATTTTTCTTAAACATCGCGGCTTAATTTGAGGTTATATCCACCCAACTGCTTCCGGATATGTCGCCATTATGCAAAATGGCGAACACTGATTTACAAATGATACATCACTGTTGTAGGTTTAAATAACAACTTTCACAGTATTTTTAAAGGTTGTATTTTAAAGGCATTTAAATTTGCGTATATTTAAATTTAAAAATTCTTAAAAAATAAGATGCGGGTTCGAATTAGACTATTTAAATTTTATTTTATCTCGCTGAAAGTTATTGCCATTAAATTGTGGAAAACCGATTCGTCAAAACTTTCGTTTCTAATTCGTGGAATTCTGTGACTTAGAATACTGGAAATAATATAAGCTAAAAATAAATTACACATCATTCGACAAAACATTAGAGTAAAAATAAAATTAGGAGTTATCTCAGAATCGTTTCAACATATGTACATCATTAAAATTTGTAAAAACAAACTTTAGCTAGGTTAAATTTATTTGCTGATTT
>JAHWXV010011850.1:0-10615 GCA_024586415.1 Phrixothrix hirtus | reverse complement strand
CCCCCCCCCCCATGAAATTGCTTACGAACATTTTTCCAAAGTTTTCTGTATTCACATATGCCTTCTTGATGGACCATCATGGTAGATGTCGCAAAGCTTCCGCTACTCTGTCCTTTGAAACCATCAACTACATCTGACTTTCACTTGCATCATCACTTTTCAGGGCCCTTTCCAAAAGAACTTCTTATACCTGCAAGAAGTCACATTGGAATCAAGGTGCTTTAGCAACGGGATTAAATAAGGCCACTTCCTTCAAACCTGGTCTTTGATCTTCATTCTTCCATTTTAATATTGACTTCAGGTGTGAGTTGCTTTCTTGATCTTGCTTGACATTATCCGATTTCCAATCATCGTTGATCGCAGTGGTACCGTTTATAAGGAGCCAATCCACTTTCGAGTACAACCGAATACAGTGTTTGCAATCTTTTGGACAAGACTGCCTGCTTCTTAAGTCTGCGCAATTTCTTTGCACATGACCTCGTTTCCAACATTTTCAACATCGTAGTTTTTATCAAGTTGGCTTCTATATCTTAAGTAACCTTAACACTATCCCTTCCAAACGTTCAGCACTAGATTTGCCTTCCTCCTTGGCACGTACGCGAACGTAGGCCTTCGATGCTTACTTGACCGCTTTAAAATGTAGTCCATGAGCCAATGTACTGTCAAGGTCAGGCGGACGTGCTAATCTAAGTGCCTGTTGTGTCTCGGAATCCTTAAGACCGTCCACAAACGTTTGCAACCCAATTCATTCATTAAAGTTTTCTGGAGCCTTTACGTATGCTAATCTCACCAACCGTCTAATTTCAGTTTCTAATTCCTGGGGATTCACTCCAATTTTCTCCATTCGGTTCATTAACTGGGCACGGTAGAGTGGTGGCAGATGTTTATCTTCATAACGCAATTCTAGTCTTGAAACACGATAATCAAAATTATTTTGCAAATCATTTGGTATGATTTATAAATTTTTAAAGCATTTTCACGTAAAGCCACTCTTAAGGCAATTGTATTTTTTGTGATGCTTCATGTATTCGATCTCACAACTGCCGGTAATTGTTTATAATAATTGGGCCAAGGTGTATTCCCGTTATAATTGTGTGCTTTGACATGTCCTCTAACGCTTGCCATGCCAACCACAGTGGCAGACAGGTAAGAGATCTGTTGTTCCTGATTTCTGTTGCTTGTTCATGAGAAACAGAGACGCCTCCTTCTTAGGCACGCTGACTTCTTTATTTACGGCGAAATAATAAACTTTTGATGTAGTTCATTACACTTATTAGTTACCTCCTCATACTTCGTTGACATGTCATTGATAACATCTTCTATTTCTTTTGTTAGGTCTTGTTTTAATTTAATTTGACTTAATTTAAATTCTTGTTTTAATGCATTTTGAATTGATTTAATTTCGTCCTCTAGTTTACTTTGTTTTGCATTAATTGTCCCTGTTTTATTTTGTAATTTAGCTTAACTGATTTTAATTTCCTGCTACGATTCATTTTGATTGGATTCCATTTCTCCTTGATTTCATTTTATCCTGCATCTTTTGCAACATAAACCATCATCTACTCCATATTTTTTTCCGCGCTTCTTGTCACTACCATATAGAAAACGAGTATTACGAGGTTTTAGTTATTAATAATTCTCGCGCTCACAATTTAAATAGCAAATCCGACACCTGACACAAACGTAACGAAACTACATAATTATTTAAAGTCTCTATTTATATTCAACAAATTACAGTTATTCATATACACGTATTCACTTAAGTATTTATTTGACAGCAAACTAATAATACACAGTACACTAATAATAAGCGTTTGTATTTCTATTTATTTATAACAGTTTTTATCAATAAAAAATTCTAAACAAAACTAAAAACTAACGGAATTTAAACTACATATATATATATGACAGGAGAATTCTAGAACGTGCAGGTAAAATCAGGAATAAAATTAGCCATTAGGGTAATTGTAATGCTTCGACTCACTGTATGTATTTAGATATAATTTGCAGTAATCAGTCATTTGTAATTGCGTCATCTGTCTTAGTTTTATGGAAACTTCTGGCATGGTTTGAAGTGTTCTATAGGATTCTTACTATTTTTAGTTTTGTTACAGAGTTCAAGGACACATTCTTGAACGTCTATTAATATTAAAAAATTCCACTACTTGAGGGCTTCCCTTGAAGGTAAAACACAAAATGTAATTTAATCTTTTAATTTTCTTCAAATAACTACCATAGTTATCGATTCTTGGTTCATACCCACGTCATAGCTATATTAGAATTAATACCTCTTAATAAAAAATCCTTTGGCGGTTTAAGACATTAATTAGAGAACATATTGAAAAATATTAGAGCATTAGAGATTCTAAAACAGCTATGAAGCAATAGGATGCACTATTAATTCACATAATCGCGGATAAGTTAGGTGAAAGCACAATACGAGAGTGGGAAAAGGTAAACATATCAAGTAAATGAAGAATAACACATCTAAAACCCCTGTGACACTTTCTAGTTATATCTCTCAAAGAGAAATTTTATTGTCAACGGCATCTGTTGCAGTTGAAGACGACACTATATACGTTCACACAGCGAGAGCAGTTTTATATAGTGGTTCCATGTCAAATTTGATATGGATTTCCAAAGAAAATATATATAAAAATTTTCGTCAGATATGTTGGTCATTAGTATTAATACAATCTAATGTAAAATGAATTAATAGTGTGATGTAATAATTAGCTCTCTTTCATTTAATGGTATCTTGATTTATTCGGTCACAAATTTCAGAAAATTTGGTTACTATTACATTCGATCCAAGGTCCTGAAAAATTCCATATCATATACAATTTGTTGATATAAATTTCAATATATTAGGAGAAATTGAGATGTTAATAGGAGCAGGTCATTTTTGGAGCATGGTTCGACCTAGAATATTATCCCTATCAAAGTTTTGGGTTGAAAATTTTCAAGTCAATGGAACATATGCCATTGAAATTGTATTAACATTTTTGTAACATTTCGTTCATTCAAGAAGACCTGCAATAGTTTTGGGAGTTATAAGACCTTCCATCTATTTCTGAATTGCCTTTAGGAGATGATAAATGCAGAAGATGTTTGTAGAAAATCTACAACTGGAAAATACTGGCAGGTTCATAGTCGGTATTTCATTTAAATATTCAAACCATTCAAACCACAATGCACTAAAACGTTCTTTCTGTTGGAACTCAAGTTTCAGTCTAATCCAGAATTCATCAACAATACGTATCATTCATGAAGAAGTACAAGCACTTAGGACATGTATTAAAATGTATAGAAAAATTCTCAAGGCAGAATTTTCTGTGCCATCAAGGTATGATAGGGAAATATGGAAATATAGTTTAATAACAAGGTTGAGAGTTGGGTTTAATGTTTCGGTTGTTACTACTTCGCGATGCCTCCTACACGATCTTCGATGTAAGGGTACAACAATTTGAAATGATGTATCTCAATTTTCTTACACTTTAGACAATGTGGTAGTTACGGCTGATGTCAGCAAGGTGTATTGGCAATTTTTAATTGGGGCGAAAGATAGATCCTACAATTTTCTTACATTTTAGACAATGTTGTAGTTACGGCTGATGTCAGCAAGATGTATTGGAAATTTTTAATTGGGGCGAAAAATAGATCCTACTTAGGAGTTTTTGCACGAATTTCAGTTCAAGTTTCCTAAGTCATCATTAATAATCAATAGTGACTTTTATATAGATGAATAAGTACTTAACAGACGAAAATTTCGCACAATCTGAAATCTACCCAGTTTCCATTACAGGAATGAAGGTCTAGTAACTCAAGGTTAGGGAAAAATATCAAGACACGACAAATTTACAACACTTCTCTACTTTTAGGTCTCCACCATTCAAAGGTATTAGGTATCGCTTGGACTGGTAAAACGGATTCTTTGATATATAATATATCTTGCTTAACTCCTTTGATCAATTACGAAAAGGTCAATCCTGTCTGAATCCTGTGATTATTTTGCTAAAATTGATCATTCGAAAGATATGGTCTCAAAAACTAAATTGGGATGATAAGCTTCCCGTGGACCTTCATGAAACAAGGTTAAAATTCAAATAAAGTTTATCGTGTTTGGGAAACATCAACACCGGTAGGTAGGGTTTTTGGCATAATTTTAAAACAGTCGAATTGCACAGACTTTGTGATACCGCAAGTCATGTATGTTTATCTTAGAAGTATTGATGATAAAGGAAAAATATTCATAAATTTTCTGTGCAGTAAAACAAAAGCAGCACTACTTAAGCAAATCTTAAAAACACCAAAACTTGAACTCAGTAGTGCAGGAATTCTGGATCATTTAATGAAAAAACATTGGTGAAGCTCTAATTATTAATTATCCTATGTTATTGGACAGATTCGCAGATAGTTTTACTGTATTTAAACACAACCTTCATCACTTCAACAATTCGTTACCTACCAATCACATTGCAAATACTAGGGAATATCCAGCTAATTTAGCCTTGAGACGTATCTTTTCGAACTCACTCTTGAAATTTTGGCTCCGGTTTAAGTAGCGGAACTAAAAAGCAAACAAACGGTTTAAATTCGGTAGAGAAGCTATATTTTCTTTTTTCAAACTTTAATAGGCTGTTGAAGTTAAAACGAGTTACGGGTTATTACCTACTACCAGTAAATCAAAATCCTAAGATCATTCAGTGTTTCAGAACTTGAGAAAAATATGAAAATATTGCTCAACATGACTGTTTTGCAACAGAAACACTTAGCTGATAGCTGACAAGCATAATATTAAGCTTCATCGATTAAATTACCCTTCTCCATCCTTTGATGCAAAATTTTCCACCAATATCATAAAAGTCTGTGTGATCAATTATTATTAGTTACTATTGACAACATTATTAGCCCATACATGGTACAACAGCTGACAAAACAATTACCGATGCGATGCGTTCAAACCAAAACCATTTAACACTATCTTGGCAAACTTGCCTGAAGATTATGTAACTGCTGCTGCAAGTCCATCCTCAGTTGCGGGAGTTGATATGATTTTGGGGGCTATTTTCTAATAAAGGAACGTAAAGGTCTTGGTTGTAAGTTAGTGAAAAGATCCATATGTTTGTCTGCTTTGCAAGCAAAGCACTCGAAAGAACTCTTTATAAATTTAGTGACCGAGTATCTTATTGCTACTTTTCGGAGATTTGCTAGTAGATGTGGTAAGCCAGCCGAATTATATTCCGATAACGCCATCGTTTATATCAGTGCAAATATAATTAAAGAACTTATTCCGATCTTCGAAAAGTAACGATGAAAAAATTTTGCTTAATATGCAAATGAGGGAAAAAAATGGGCATTTGTTCCAAAACGTCCCCCGTATTTTGGAAAATTGTGGGAAAGTGATATTAATATGACTAAATTCAGTTAGATAGGGTTAAACTAACTTACAAAGAACTTTTAACTGTAGTAGTCCAGATAAAGGCAACTTTGAAAACCATACCATTCTAACTATCTTTCACATTTTATTTGGACGATCAATGGAACCTCTTCTAGATTGCACTTTCGCAAACATTCCTACAAATCGTTTATCACAATACCAGTTTTTGCAGCAATTGGTAAAAAACTTTTGTTAAGTTTACAGCGAAAGTATAAATGGCGAAAGAAAAGTCAATCAAAGGCAATTGGAAATCCTATTCTGATTAAGAATGAAAAGACACTCTCCTTTAATTAATAATTGTAAAGGGTGGCTAACCTACATCCAAGACAGGACGGTGTTGTGAGAGTTGTGACTCTGAAAACCACAAAAGGTTTATTGTGACGGGCACTGACAAGATTATGCCCACTTCCATTACCAAACAATCTGGATACGATATAAAATAATTAAATTAAATCAAGTTATGCTTACGTTATAATTTTAGGCATTTTTTTCTACATCTGTTGCCCATATTACCACATTATATAGTCAAGGCAAGGAACTTAAGTTAAACAAATTTTTTTCAATAATTTAATTTCTTAAGACGTACGAAAAGCATTAAGCGATAAAATCTTTCAAAGGTGCAGATTCCTCAAAGGAAAGACACTATGTATTACAAAGGTGGTGCTGATGATGCAATTTCTAACAATTCCGGTTTGGAAAAGTGGAATTCTCCCTTAAAAATGTCAGACACGATTTCTTCCAAAAATCCATGCCCAGAATGAGAGCATGTGATACTTCAGGTACAACTAGAACGTTTAACGAGGTGGTTTTGTTGCAGAGTGTTAATGGTAACGATACAATACCAAAAGCAGACAAGTAAGTTCCATTAGTAATACGGCATTCAACCGAATTTCTCTTATTAGGACGTACATTCAAGTGATAAGTGTTTTCAACTAGCGAAACCAGGAATGGTGCGATTGAAATTTGAGGCAAGTAATGGTGGTATTTTTTTATACATACGTTCTATGGACTTCGAAAGACCGTTCTAAAATGTTATTTAAAACAGCAACATTTTGTGAATACTTCTTTTGGCGAGGATCGATAAAAACTTTTACGTAGCGTATTGACCCGTCATTGCCATAGGCGTCTATTTTTTGAATTATAGGATTTAGAGCATTTAGGGCAGTTGTTTACGGTAATGTCTTTTTTTCTACAGTGGAAACAATAAATTCCTTCTTTTCTAACTTTATAAACAGTCGTTATGCGACCAATAGTGTTACAATTCCAACAAATGACACGAGAATCGTCAGTAATTAAACGACTTTAGGATGGTACGGAATTTGGTTTTCGGTCATCCGCATTAAAATCGGAACGAGATGTCAGATTTAGTGTAGATACAATATTCAATGATGCATGGACTTCAATCTACGCGAAATCAGGTTCTAATTCAACTTTACGCGTAGATGGTGATACCAAATGACTAGCGGTATCTCAAACTTCTTCCGTCTTTTTGTAGTATATTATTAATTGGGAATCGAAGTAACGTTAATTAATCTCGGTGCGTTTAGTAAAATGCCAAATTATTCTTTGATAAGATTTGCAGTTGGTGATTTTCCGGTGTTGATTCATTTAATCTTGCAAATAAATTTCGCATCATGGTTACATAAATCCTTACGCATTTGTGTGTGTGACTACAAATTTCGTTAAAGAGGTTTTTATCGTAATTAGTCGGTAAAAATTCAGTCTTAAGGGCTTGAATCATTTCAGTCCAAGAATGGACCTGATTTTTAACAGAACGGAACCAACCCAGTCCACAATCCGAAAAAAATCAGCATCTAGCTAAAAGAGTTCCATCTCAGAAACTTTTCGTTATAAATGAAGCTCAAATACACGTTCTAGAAAACTATTTAACTAAGAAGATCAACTACCTAAAACAAGGTTCAATTTCACAGCGCGAATAAATTTTCTACATAAAAGATTGTAAGACAGTGGTTAATCAACTTGCTCAACAACCGATGTTATATTAAGATTACTATTCGCCTGACGAAGATCAGTATTCTGAGAGGGAAAGGAGTTGTGCTATATGCATCTTCATACGGTTGATTTTCACTCAAATCTGACAGTTCATATTTATCACTTGAAAATTTGGAAAATCGGGACATTGGGTGCGTTTAGGGAACGCAGCTGTTGACTCTCAACACATGTTTATACTTAACCTGTTCCATAGTGATAAGTTGCAGCCGTTTTAAGATCTCTAAATGATTTTACCATAGATAACTAAAACATGAATCTATACTTTTCTTAGCCCGTACAAACTAGGAGATTATATAGACTATATATGATTATAGATTACGTTCAGTGACATTGATAGATAAAAAATGGTTACATTTATGTCGTGTATATAAAATGTAGTTATATATTGTGATTTTAAGTAGCAAACATGGCTAAAGTATTTATGTTGGAGTATTTCTTATTTAAAAATGAAATTAATTTAAATAATGTAGTTGATTTGATTCCATAATATTTTTTTTAATCGATGGATTGCAAAATTTATCAATTCGTTTAAGATATTCATCAAGAAATAATAATGTTGCTTTGTTATTCCAACAGAACTTTCTTCTCGCGAAACATTTTTATTTTCAGCAATATTAATATCCTTTCCTTCTCCTGATTCTTCAACATTATATTTTTGGGAATGGCAACTTATCTGAGCTATAAATTCAACTTATATTTAAATTTTAAATTTCAACAATTAATAAAATATTCACTGATTGTTATTTTTGGTATGCTTTTATGATCTGCCAAACTATAATTAGGAAATATAAACATTTTTGGAACGTCTGCCATTTATATCAAATATAAAAGGGCATTTTCAAGTTAATAACAACAAAACAAATATTAGTAACCTTATTAATATGAGGTTAGGTAGCATATGCTGACCAAACACAACAGAAAATTTTATGCTGACAAAATTATGCAATAGTTGAACGTCAGCACTTGCTCAGGGCACTCGTTTAGGGAACCGTTGTCACCAAACTCTCTCAACGGTTACCAACAGTTGTATTCCCTAACCGCGCCCATTGTTTCAAAATTAAATTTGTAAGACCATATTTTATCCATACATTCTTGTTTCAGTTTTTGATTAGCAGATAGTAGATAGTGCGGTACAGTACAAACTGTGTATAAATATTTTGTTATAGCCGTTATAAGGACACCTAAAAATCGTTAAGGTTCAAGAAAGGTACCTGTAGCATTATTTTAAAGTGAGTATGGAATTATTTTGTAATACACGCTGCATATATGTGAATATGAACTAATTAGGCTTTAAAATTCCTTGTAAGCTATCTGGCAATGCTTTTATACGTCAACTTTAAAATAATTTATAGCGTTGTTTTTCATAGGTAATAGCATGCCATCATTTAAATTTTAGTTCCCAGTAGGCTTGTCTTCAATTATGTCTCCTCCAGACGCATTTGTCAAGTTTTACAGGCAATTTCGTTAGGTGTACGTATGGAGGTCAGTGCTACAGGCATATCTATAGCACCAATAGCGTGTATAAAACAGTGATGCTATCTAGTTAAATACTGTTTAACTACAATGTATAACTGTATAAGTGAAACGTCAAAATAGGCTCCACCAAAAATTTTGGCGGACGTCTCCTTGTGACGTTACGGGTTGGTTTACTTATGTCGCAGTATAACATTATTTGTATCTTTGCCCATCCAGGTGGATCGTCGTTACGGGCGAGCTCATGCGTAAGATTCGAATGAATACAGAATTTATTATTCGTACATAGCTAAATCAGATTACGAATAATAAGACGATAAACCTTCAGAAATCATATATTGTTCTAATAAAATAAATAAATGATTATTTACAGAATAAAAATATGTACAGAGTATTAATAAGAGAAGTGAGGGTATCATCTATGCATAAAGTTCTAAAATAAATATATACAAAGTGAAATTCATGAAACGGAATGATTGTTTAAACGTTGTTTGCATTTACAGTGAGAACAACTCTTATCAGACTGCAACGCTAAGTTCAACTAACAAATTTACTTTATTATTATGGATGACGCTAAGTTAGTCTTAATTATATTAACTTGAATTACTGTCGGATGACAGCAAAATTTATCGTCTATGAAATTAATTAGCATTTCTCGTAAAGAGGCGTATTATCAACGGTAATTAATATCTACATGTTTTTAATAAATGCTGGAATGCTTTTAGAAGTTGTCTAATAATCGGATAATGTTCCTTACATTGATACACGGATGATTTGCAAACGACCTAGGGATTCATGTTTGTCTGATACATTCCTTGGGTTCCAGATGCGCCAGTGACGCTAGCTTTTATGGCACCGGCAACCAAAGCTTGTCCAGTCGCATTATCAACTATGGATGTAATACACGATGGCCCCACTTAATCTCGTGGGCGGTTTTAAGATACTCTAGCTAGCTATGGCACAAACAACCGTATAACAAGAGGATCGAGAACATTCTTCAGCGAAAGCGTCCGTGACCTAAGCAACAGAGCACAGTCAACCTTCTAAGTGCAAACCAGGTTTGTGAACTCAGCCACGTAATTTAAGTCAAGGGAAATTTATTATATGCACTCCGCCACGAGAATATAACTTGTAGTCTTCGATCCAAAAGTCAAAATCGAAGTGTTGTAAACCTTCCTGGATAGCTTTATCTATAGCTAGTCAAGGAAGTAGTGCCTTTATTCCTCAAATATAGATTTATTTGCTCTTCCTTTTTTTCGCTGTGCGTTAATTTATTTTAATCGAACTTGCAAGCTGTTGCGTAATAATATATAAAAGAATTTACAAACATTTATATATAATTAATTATTTTAATTATTAGTGTTTCCCGCACTTAGCAAATTTTAAATTCTTTTAAATTGTCTTTTTGAACTTAATTATAACTAACATGAAAACGCTCGAAACTGTATGATTTTTTAAGATACGTTTTACGTTATTCAGGACTACTTTTACTTCCTAACGAGTAAAGAATGAATTTGAGCAACATATACACGTACATTTGTAGTGACCTCGGATTTTTCGTATTTAGTTTCGGATTTGGAGGCCAGTAGTAGTTTTACGTATATATTTTGGAGGCGAGTTTGACTTATACATTCATATATATATATATATATATATATATATATATATATATATATATATATATAAAAT
>JAHWXV010011849.1:0-14225 GCA_024586415.1 Phrixothrix hirtus | reverse complement strand
TATACCACGTTTCGTCCGCGAATTTGTAAACCATCATCAATAATACGGAAAATCTCTAGAAATCAAAGATGGCCGCCAAAAATAACTAGATTTTCCCCAATTTCAAGTATTCCCGCCATAAAATCAAAGATGGCAACTGTTAAAATCCAATATTGTCGCCAAAATTCAAATATTCCCGCCAAAATCCGGAGAAATTCCCTAGATTCCGCGCCAAAAGTCCCCAGATTTCCCCTAGAATGGCCGCCGTGCTATATCCGCCATTTTGATTCAATCTGCCATTTCTTTGCCGCACTCTGTATATTTATTTTGACGCACCCTATATATTTATTTTGAAGCACACTGTATATCAATTTTTGACGCACCCTGTATATATGTTTGCCGCAGGCGGGTCATTAAAAATCAATTAAAAACCGGTAAAACCGGTTTTTCAAGGTCGTGATAAAATGGTGGGCCAGAACCCTCTATCTCCCTCTACTGTAAAGTAACATGTAAACGCATCAACATTAATGAGAAAACGACTTGATCTAACTATTATAAGTAATTTGTGGCAGCCGAAAAATTCATCAAGTTGGCGATTGAAGAAAAGGCAACCGCGTTAATAATGTCTTTACGCGGAGACGTTTTGTAAATATTTTACAAAATTTACCGAACAAGCTAATGGAATAGTTTTGATTATCTAGATTCGTGATTGGAAACGCATTAAAGAAATAAACACCTATAACGAGTTTTCTGCAGTCCTTTATATAACAGAAGTAAAAAAGCTGTACAAAACCCAAGAATTTGAAGTCCAATTCTACGGTTAGCTATATTAGCATATCACACGACCCCGGACAGCTTTATCGAGCAACTTTGGGATACAAAATTATAGCATACGCTAAGATTAACTGGTCTGACGAATTGTGATAGCGCAACGGCTCATACATTAGAACTCAAAGCAGACAAACAAACATGGATTATGATCCGCACTCGTATACAGGCTATGGTTGAAGTTCAGCGTGGCATTGAGAGCTCGGAAGAAGCAGTTTTGAGAATAGTTAAAACTCAAAGACCATCCTGCAAGTCGAACATTTGCAGGAAGGTATTATAGAAATGCTGACGCTCTGCCCAGAAAATCAAAACCATTGCTCTTGGTTGAAGTAAAAAGCTAAAGAACAGTTCATTAGATGCACTATTATAGAGAAAACGACCATTGGAAACCTGAAAAAATGAAACAAGGCAAGAAAACGATACAAATCTGAAAATACTTCTAAGATGGAATAACGATGATCAAAAATCCGCATGAGAACAAGTGGCCTCATTTAATACCATTGCTAAAACATATTGCTCTCAATGTGATTCTTTGTAAGTCTAGGACGATCTTCTGAAGGCATCTCTGAAAAATGAGGATGCAACTGAGAAATATATGTAGTTGATAATTTTAAAGAATTCAATGCATGATTATCCATCAGGAGGGCATCCGCAAAGTTCACGAACGGTTTTATTGGGTAAACCGCAAGAAATATATTAAGTAATTGTACCGAAACTGTTAACAGTCACTTCGGGAACGGTCCATCTAAATGATCAAGGGAACCGATGAGGCAGTTTAACATGGGGAACCCATTTCAAAGAGTAACCATTGATATAGCAGGTTCGGTTCCAGAAACATAAGAAAAAACAGATACATCGTGTTAGCGATTGATTAATTTAGGCAGTAAACCGAATCATACACTACCAAATCAGGAGTCAGATACAGTCACCGGGACATTAGTGAAGAAACTCTAGCCGTTTTGAAATTGTATTCAGACCCAAGACGAAATTTCAAGTCAACCCTAAGCCAAACCCTTTGACAATTGTTAAATATACAGAACACCAAGACTACTGTTGTTCAGTCGCAGTCAGATTAAATAGGGGTGTGCTTAAACTGAACCATCGGGAGATATTTGTCGAAGGTAGTATCGGACCATAAACTAAACTGACATCAACATTTACATCTGCTTCTAATGTTCATGAGACAAGTGTGATCTCAGCGAAAGTTTTATTAGAGCGTTAGCTAGGGCGTGCGTTGCAGTGTTCTGTAGTAAGCCCAAAGACGAAGTGGAAGTTCAACTCTGTACGTGATGTTTCATGGTTAAACTGTACACAGTTAGTAAGACTCCGTTTGTGCAATTCATAGCCGCTCAAAACTGATAGACTCGTTGGTCTTTGTATATAAATTAAACTGTAGTGAACAGCGTCCTTCGTGCATTATTTAGTTTCTCCATATTAGTGGAAAGTGACTTAACATTTTTTTAAATTTTACAAATTAAATAAATATACATAAATACTGTTAAGTAAGAAGATTTTTGTTCATGTAATATGAAATAAATTGTGAGATCTATGTTTTCAAAGAATATTACCTAAGCGCTCCTAAGCGAATAGAACAAAAACAGAACATGAACTTGTTGGTTTGCGACAGTTCGCAAAAAAGTAGATGTTTGTTCATCGCCTGTTCACATGTAAACTCAGCATAGTACAAGCAAAATACTAACAAGTTGTAATTTATTTTGGCCTGTTCGCCTAGTTTAATGAAACTCGTAGCAATAAATCTGGCGTTATAAGTAACATTTCTTTCAGGATATATAACTTCAACTGTGTGTTAAATCGTCATATACTATACTCTTAAGATAGTTTCATTGCAAAAAATCCACCTGCGTTGATGACGTGTTATTGATACATCTGCTTAGAAACAGATTTTGAACGATCACAATGAAATTATTCGTTGTTTATCAGATTATCCCATTCTGTTGAAACCATGAATTGTTGGCAGAGTTTAGGCACTACAAACCTATTCATCATGGTAACGTAGTGGGCCAATTAACATTTAAAACTGCAACTCTATTGTTTTGTTAAAATCAGGTCGAGTGGTTGTTTCTAAAGACACGTCCTAGAATGAATTTTTTGTAGTTAAATCGCCGTTGATGCATTTTATACGAATTACTTTCAGCCCAAAAATGCCTGTTTAAACGAAAATTGGCCTCGTCTAGAAAAGATATCTTCAAAACTATTATTCCTAGCTCTTAATCGGATTCCTTTAGTTCTCGGAGTGTTTGGATTTTATAAGACTCTCAAATATCAATCTTGTTTTAAGATTTGGTTTAGAGAAGGCCTGTAAATATGCAATTTCGATGATCTTTAAATTTGTCTAATTGATGAAAACCTTCTCCGTGCCTTTATGCCTTTCAGTGTGTGTTGATGCTGTAGTCTAAAAAGTCTTAATCGAATGCCAAATAGTAGCTGAAGTTGGTGCTTCAACGTTGTTGTGGAAATTGTAATGAATTTATTACAGTCAGTTGACGACTCCTAAAAAGTTGCTCGTCTGTGCTCGTCGTTATGACCACTAAATTTCTCAAAAACATTCTTGCTAGTATGAATACCATTCCCAGTCCACCATTTCAACTGTTTAATGACTTTTAAGGCACCCTGTATCAATCAACTTTGCGATGAAGTGAAAGTAGCATGTTTATTCCATATTGATTAGTTGAACATTCTGATAATTCTTTGGTCCACAATAGGAATTCTATCTAAATTACAAAATTATTTGTTTTTGTAAATTGCATTAATTTAACTACCCCTACCATATAAGATCAGTATATAAATACATTATTAAAACATTTTATCAAAAGGTTTAATTACTAAATTGTAAAATTAAAACTAAAAATTGATGGATTCGAAAGCTGAACAAGTACCCACAATTCCTTTATCTAATAAACCAGAAAGTAAAATAATACATTTGTGGTCTAAAAGATTAATGATCGATCGGAAAAATTCCAGATAACCTGATGACAAATGTACTAAATGGGTGATTGAATAATCGCCGGTAATTTATCTAAATCCCCAATTAAACACTTATCTATGTGATACGTCTACTACCGTCATGTTCTCGTGGAAGATGTGATTACCGGTGTATTCTTAGGCAGGTGATTAATGTTGAAGTTTGCTTGAATCTAGATAATGAGAGTTCGAATGAGTTAACAAGATTGTCGCGATAGAAAGTATTGTATACGAGTAGGCGTCAAAGAATGTGTTTGTAAACGTTTAGTCTGCTGTTGATTTGTTACCGTGAATAATGAAGGGGTGATGAATGTGGTTTTTAAGTTCTTTACTTGAACGTCATCTAATGACTGAGTGCCCGAAGTGTAATTATGATTTATTGTTCGGCAACTCTACAAGTCATACATAAAATTCTAATTATAAAGCTGTAACATATGCATTAAATGGATAATTTTGGTAGTACATTCTTGTAAAGGGGATATTATTACAACCCTAAAAGACTTCCTTTATTACTTTGTTCTTGTTCGTTTTGCTTTAGGCTAAACAACTTTGCAATTAAGATACCATTTATACCATCTTGTCAATTTATAGTATTCCTTCCCAACTTGAAACTGAAATCTTTATTTGTATTATATACGAGGTGCACTTGAAATGCGATGACACACATTATTAACTTATATTTCTCTTGTTTTAAATAATAAAGGTAGCGAGAAATTTGAATGTTTACAATAAATTATCTTCCTGCATGGAAAAACTAATATATATAAATTTTAAAAATTCAAATGTGAAAAAGTAAGGACAAGTTTTTTAAAAGTGAGGAAAATATTTGATTTTTTATAAATATCTATGTAAGTAGTCTCATAATCAGTAAAAAAGTAATAAGAATTCGGTCGCTGGAATTCCAAATCGAAATAAACTTATTTTGATAGTTTTCGGGAGATTTACATAGGTAACATAAGAGGTGCCTTTTTCGACCTATTTGGTTTATAGTAGCGAATCATAAGAAATATGCTCTGTTTTCTGTTACTGGCCTTTTTGCTTTTCTGACAACTGTAAGCAATGTTAATGAACATTACTTTAAATATAAATTAACGCGAATCTACAAATTAAAATTTAAGTGCGTAATGCCGATGTTTTAAAACATGGTATTAATAAACTAAAAATACAAGCAGAGCCATTTAACATTGTAGTATAGGAATTATTTGGAAATAAAGCGCAAAAGTTTAGATTCCAAATAAATAGAATTAACACATAAGCGAAAAGCCAAGTAAGTGTAAGTATCAAATAAAATTTTGAACATTTATAAGGTTAGTAACCAGTAACAATCTCATAACCTAACAAAAATTGTAGGTAAGCGAACAAAGATTTGCATTTTGAAATGGTACACTAATCACTCTTGGATCATGATTTCGCCCTCGTTACGGCTTTTCAGCACGGTATTAGTAATTTGAAGTTTAATCAAAAATTACTGATAGATTTTGGATAAAAAAAATAACTGCAGTATTCAATAAAGTCAAACGAAGGTACCTACGGATATATTTTTTGTTGAAATATATACAACGGTTTAGAATTAATTCATAAATATTGGTAATATTCACCAACATGTATAAAATTTATTCCGGGATATAATGCAAAATGAGTTCGTAGCTACACACCTTAAATGAACCTTCCTAAATAAAAATTTCTCTTAATGGCTTAATTATATTAATTGATTTTCTTAAAAAACTAGAATTACGAAATCATGTTTTACCTGATTTTTGAATACACCTCTGAGTGTTTGATTTTCCTTTTGTATCATCCGCCAGGCATATAATAGTTGTTTATTTGAATTTCGGGCTATATTTGGGTCAGAATTAGATACATTGTTCAAATGTTTTTTTAAATCAGAATAGTAATTTTTGTCTCCAATTCACAGCTGTAAAATGTTAAAGATGTATACTCAAATTACACTGACCTGCGAAATAATATTTTTTTCTGTGGTAAAAGGTTTGCTAGGTGCACTTAACTAACTTATGTGTGCTAAGTTCAAATCTAGTATTCGCTTTTACGTATCAAGTAACTATTTTTCACAAACGCTGCATCAATTCCATTAATTTCATGATTTTAATCATATTTTATTAAATTTTAACACCCCTTAAAGTTCTGCAAAAAATGACCTAATATTCGGCCTTAACTAACTTATGGTATTATGGTATTCGTTTTTACGTATCACGTAAGGAGTTTTTACAATCGCTGCACCAATTTTATTAATTTCATGATTTTGATTATATTTTACTCAATTTTGACACCCCTTAAAATTCTACAACAATGACTTGATAGGCAGCCTTCAATGACTTTCCAGCAAAATAAACTTTTTTTCTGAAGTTTGAGATGTTAAAGGTGATTGTCAATAATTTTAACATCCTAAATTCAGTGCCAGAGTCTGGTTTTCTTACAGTACAAAAATAATGTTATAAAAGTTACTTTTTACCAAAAAAAGTTCACTGTAAAGTAGAAAAAAACTTGTACGGCATAAAACAGACTACTTACATACCTTTACAAAGCACCACTTGAAGAGAAACTCTTCTTCTTTGCCTGGAAGGAGGGTTGTGTTGACTGACGTTTATGTCTGTGCTACGTAGTTTCCCTCTTCAAGCACAGCAGTAGTCAGCCAACATCGCTACGTTCCACCGTCCCTGGCATTTTTTTCGCTTTTCCTTTATTTGTTGGTGGAATCTTTCACTTAAGGGTTCCAAATTGTCAGGGAAATAGTCCAGACCTTGAAATTTTTTTCAGCATATTTTTCACAATTGTCTTATAGTGCACGTCTTTTGCGTTTCCCAAAAACTTATCGGCAACATCTCTGAAAGCACACCATGCCTGACGATCTGCATCATTCATAGTACCTAAAAATGCAGAGTCCTTCATAAGAAGCCTAATATGCGGTTGATCGAAGCTCCCTCTTTTATTTTAGATTCGGACAAAAGTGGAAATCTTTGGTTTAAATACTCGAAGCACGTACCACTTTTGTCCAGTGCTTTTACAAATTGCTTAATGATCCCAAGTTTGACATGCAAAGGGGGAAGTAGTATTTTTTTAGGATCAATCAGACTAGCACGAATTACATTTTTCTCTCCAAGAGTTAAACTTTTCCTCTTCGGCCACTCTTTCGTTGTCCAATGTTTATCTCTACCTCTACTGTCACAATCGCATAAAAAGCAAGGAAATTTTGTGTAACCTGCTTGTTGGCCCAGTAAGATAGCGGTTACCTATAGGTCTCCACACAATAGCCACTGATGTTCCTAGTAGTTAATTTTTTCTAGAATCAACTGAAAATTTTCAAGTTTCTTGGAGGAAAACAGAATACTCAACAGAAATCGAAGGAAATTCGTTTCTATTATGTAGTAACACTGCTTTCAGACTTCTCTTAGACGTATCAATAAATAAACACCAGTCATTACTATCATAATTTTCACCACCAAACTGAAGGATTAAACCTGATATGTCAACAATAAGCGACCTGTTTTTCCATTTTGAAAACTTACAGAATTTCTCCTTTCGGTTCCTGTGCCAATAAAAGGTCACTTCTGGTGCCAGAATATTCTTTTCTTTCAATCTTGATCCCGCAATCTCACTCTTTTCCTTAGTAACACCTAAGTCCCGCACGAAATCGTTCAGCTCTGCCTGAGTAAAGAGCTGTCGTTTGTCTTCAGAAGTGAGTGGGGAGAATTCCTATTCAAAACGTTCTGTAGACTGAGATGAACTCGATTGTTCCACATCCTTTAGTTGAGTTGGTGTCAGGGGAAGGGGAATATCTCAACTGTGTGGCACAGGCCTAATAGCTGATTATAAGGCTTCGGAATATTTTATTTTTGATTTATTAACTTTATTGTACTCCGATACATTGCACAGACAAAAGTAGCAATCATTATGATGATTTTTTGGTTCATGCCAAATCATGAGAATTCCAAACGGTATAAATTTCCACTGCCTTAGTCCTTCAAAACATGTTTTACATACAGTATGCGGGGCCCACTTTTAGGCTTGATCACCAAGCTACTTTGAAGTATGCAAGGTACACTTTCTTAACAAAGGGTGTAATATGATTTTGTCTCCGTACCAACTATGAACCACATGCATAACAAAAATTGTTCGGGTTGTTCACGCACTGCCTTCTTGATGATCCAGATACTAAAGCCATTTTATATTAACATATCACTATATATAACACCAAGGAACATTTAAAAATGTTTAGTAACGAATATTACAATCGGACAAAAACTAGAAAATAAAGCCAACTGAAGATTATGGTGGTACTATGCTAAAATACCTTAATCTAAGTGCTATGTTTATCTTAACAAACACTGCCCTATAATATTTTCTTTTCTTAAATATTTATATGATATAACCTGTTTTGGCACTCTTCTCTTTAGTGGTATAAATACTGACAGATTTATTACTTCCCTTCACCTTCTTGGTATTGCGTTGTCAAATCATCAACCCCTTCGAGAATTGTAAACACATGGCCACCTGAAGATAAAGAACTAAGGGTGATGAATGAAACGAGTGTTTTCTTTTACGAAATTATTCTCTGATCTCTGCATAGGTTCGCTTTTTTATATTTTTTATTATGTAATAAACAATCAAGTTTCCAAAACATTCAATAAATCCATTACAATACAACATTGAGGTTGCATTTCTTTTCGCGTACGAGTGTCTTACCCCCCATAGTGCTTTTTCCAGATAGTAAGTCATATGTATTACATCAATTGTTATGACTGGTCAAATTTTTTGTATATAATAAAATTCTTGCCATATTTTCATAAATTTACATAAAATAAGAATTTCAGGATATTATTTTTATTGATATATTGTAAACGGTACATGATAAAGCAGTTCTGATTTTTTCAATGCATTCTACACGCTAATATTAGGTTTGTTTGCATATTTTGATGCCTGGTAAAACTTTTCGGAACATGATAAAATAAATTCAAATTGCCTTCAATTTACATTAACTATCGAACAACGATAAACATACATATATAAAATATCGAATTACATAAAATCTGTACGTGTTGCAGAAAAACGGTTGTTAGTTTCGAAATCAGCGCATCCGTTTCCATATAAATCATTTATTTTCACCAAAATCACAACATCATCCCAGGCCAGTGTTATGTATAAATAAACATGTAACAAGTTCGTTAATCGAGAATTTAATTAAAATCTAAGAAAAGAATAAATTATGTTAGTTATAGGCTTAAAATTGTATAAAATGACTTACCAGAATGTATAACATTTAACATGTTGAAGATTTCAATTTTAAAAAATTTTGAAGAATTAATTGTGAATGTATTTTGTTTTAATTTAAAATTATTAGATGAAAAATTTGAAAAGTTGTAATTAATGAAGACAAAACATCTAAGGCGAGGACTAGACGTGAGGGAAAGATTTTTATAAAAAATTTGAAATTTGAAAAAGATCAAGGATTTAATTAAGATATAAGAACAGCGCGTGTTAAGGTTGTATGAATTGAAGCGATATTAATGTAGTGTGACCGTTTTAATTTGAAAGCGTGTTGGGTTGTCTAATGTTCAGGGGTTTTTGTATGTATAATAGAAAAGTGATGCTAACTGTAAATAGATTTATTTTAAGACTGTTACTAGATGGCGTTGTCGAAGGGAAGATGAAGTTGTGCGTGATTTTTATTATTAGTAAGTTTAAACTTGATAGATAATGTTATAATCAAATCTAGGATATGCATTGCTTATTTAGGCAACAGATTCAACAAATTAACGTATCTTTTTACAAGGTCGCGTTTCTTACCTAACTTATATTATAGTCTGTCTGATTGTAATATTTTACATTACCTGTAGAAGATCGTTTCTTTAGATATGATGCGAAATGTCACTAATAGTTGTTAAAGTAAATTAATTAAAATAGACTCCGGCTTCTTTAATTTCATATTTGCTTTTATCTTTGTATAGATCATCGTAGTTATAAAACTTAAAATTTCAATAGGAATTTGCAAAAGAAGTGCATAAAATAGGAGCTCTGTTTACTATAAATTGAAATTTCCCGAATTTCATTATTTGCTTTTTGAAGCAGTGATAAAAATTGCTCCTTTTAAAAAAATTTTCCTCTGGTAAATTTTCTTGGTCCTCTTCTGCGCCTTAATCCAAATTTTCTGGTTCTGTAGTAGCGTGTCTTCTGACGCTGAAATAATGATTTTTTTACAGTTTCGCCATTCTTGATTACACCGCACACTAGAAGTGTATCGTTTTACGTACTTTCAAGAACTTTTTGACCTGAGCTCGCATTATGATTTACTGAAGCGGCTTCGCATCTCGTTTAATACGATTGCCTTCCGAAAAAATGTATGCGCTTTCCACCTACATATTTCGTCAAAATTGAATTGTAAGATTCGGCAGCGTTGTTGTCCATATTTAATATTAAGCTCTCCGAGTTTCTTACTACTCTATTTACAACCGGTTAGAATGTCGTCTTTTCCAGAATGTAATTTTTGTCTTGTCTACTTTTATGTCTATTATAGGACAAGTGTTGTCTGAAACCATGGTTAGGTTCATTTAAAATATCCGTTTTAAGTTATAAACGTTTTCCTTCCTGAGTTACGGATACAATTTCGGGTACAAGTTTTACAACACTTGACAACATCATTCAAAGTATTCCTTTATACTATAGGAACTGCTATGTTTTTAACTAATTTTTCACATCGTCTGTTCTCGAAGCTTGGTGCTAAAAGTTACGTAACACACAATTTCTATATTCTATCTTCTCAATAATACAACTACCAAACTCAATTGGACTCAATTTCTTTGTAATGGTGCTACCACCATCGCCTACATATCAGAAAATACAGAAGTATGCAGGACAGGGCATAACTAAGAATAAAGTGCAAGATTTAGTTAACAGTGATCACCACAAAAATACACCATGGTAACTACATCAAGAACAAATTGATCCTACACGGAATTGTATAGTCTTTTCCGGGATGAAGTGTTCATTACCGCCTAATTGATCCGTCAAATGTGTATTTGTCCGAAAATTTAATTATCAAAAAATATACCAACTTTTCTGTCAAGAACAAAGCTCAAATATTTTTTACGAAACTTACTGCGCAGATTTTAATAACGATTTCAATATAATGTTTGTATCTCCTCGGACAGATACCTGCAGTACTTCTGTTGAGTATTTGACTAAAGTGCATTTCATAGAGCAGGATAGAAACATTTAGCAGGATGGGAAACAACTTGAGAAAATATAGGAACATAACGCCTCGGAGTGTTAAACAAAATACATAAAATAATATCTCGAACGTTTTATCAAAGAAAGAGGAAAGCCAAAAAGGTTTACCAGAGATCCATATTGCAAAAAATATTCCACTGCCAAACGTACCAACTAGTGACACTTATTACAAAAGACAACTCGCTATGTTTATTTTCAATAACCACGTTTTGTCCACATCAAATTATTTCCTAACCTCAATTGTTGAGCGGATTATAATAAATATTTCTTTGTTGATTCAATAAATACAAAGTTATCCATCCCAACTATCGACATGCTACCCCATATAAGAACGGTTCCACTGTTGTTATTGATTGTTGGACACTAGATTTTCTTTTTCGCACTTTCGTTCCAATTCTGACATATTTTTGGTTTCGCCATCATTTCCTAATGAATTAAATTTACTTTCGTGCGAGGATAAAACGGAATGCTATAATTAAGTAACTTTATTTCTGTGTAACTTTTGCAACTTATACTAGTTTTCTTTCGTTGGCAACATTAATCCAGACCTTTTTTTGGGGTTCT
This sequence comes from Phrixothrix hirtus, assembly GCA_024586415.1. Classification (NCBI taxonomy): domain Eukaryota; kingdom Metazoa; phylum Arthropoda; class Insecta; order Coleoptera; family Phengodidae; genus Phrixothrix; species Phrixothrix hirtus. The sequence goes on along the minus strand of JAHWXV010011849.1, from coordinate 2,630 downwards.
AATAAAATATCCAGTATTTTAGAATTCTTCTTATGATTATTGAATGCACATTAATGCCACTGGATGATCATATATCTTTAGCATGATGTAATATGAGGATTACATGCAGTTTGCTTTATGGTAATTCGTCTTGCTGATACTGAAAGTTTCACAGGTCTGCCGTCTCTGGGTTTATCTTATACACTACCCTCTAGTCTGTGATACACTACTTTTTTGTTTATATTTTCTAATTATCGCTTGTACACTCGATAACTTTTGCTTCTCACTCTTTCAATCTCACCCAATAACTGTCCTTCACTATGAAGTTGCACAATTAGCGATATCCGTTGCAAACCTAATAAAATTAAATATTACCATTTAATTTTATCAGTATCTTTGCTAAATTACAATGATCACGACAAAAAAGTCCTTATTTAAAATAAGATCATCACCAAATTTTACTTGAACGCCTATTTCTTTTTATAGTAATTGTCATTATAATATTCATTCATATTTTATTTTTATAATTGGCCACACTAATCACTTCGTAATTATTTCGTTTATATGTCACTCGCGATCGGATATTGCTTATTTTGTGAAAGTTATTTGTTTACCTTCTGTTTCGGCTTTAATGCGTAATTTGTAGGCTTTCCATAAACTTTTAGTAGATACTGCACGATTTGTTAGTTCATTAGTGTATTGATTGTGAAGTTAGTTAGTATTGCATAACAACTTAAATTACCAAAATTGACTAAATTAGTATAAACATAGTGTACATTTCCAATTCTTATTATGTTGTATGTCGTTCGGTTTACAGCCCGTACTTTAACTCGTGTATGGCACAACGGATTTCTTGTCTTTTGAATTCATATTCAACAAAATAATAAAATGTATACACTAAACGTTATTTCTATAACACACAATAAAGAAAATAATGGTTTTTATTTTATAAATGAAATTGATCTGTAATTACTTACTACGGTGTATTGATCTTTGTTCGTGCCTTTAAGGTGGTTTGTTAAATACTGTAGTTTACAGCTGCTACAATCAAAACAACGTCGCATATTCTGTTATTTTAAACTGCATTATGGCTAAAATCAGAATACTTTATTTCGGAATTAATACGGTTTAACAAATTCTTGAAATTTCCAGGGTGTATATAGACTTATGTTTATAACTAATGTACACATCTATGCCCACTTACCTTTAAATAAAAATCGAAATTTCATATCCTTCATTTACTAACTATGACAGTATTATAAAGAACGGGCTAAGTCCAGGACTTGGCGTTTTTTATGCTTCTTGAATGGCAGTTAAGGTGATAGAACCTAGAACCAAGAAAAGCAATATTTAATTTTAAATAAAAGAAAACTTGCAAAATTTCAAACTCTTTACGTTTTACTATATAAGGCGCGTTCGGATATTCAGTTCTAAACACTCCTAGTGCTCCGTTGGTATAGTTTAAATTATTTGGAACAATGAAAACTGTAGCAACGAAGCACCAAGTGTGTTTAGAACTGAATTTCCGAACGTAGCTATAATACAAACAGCGTAGCTCAGGGAGCTGATTTATAGGGAATTAAAATGACCAATTTTATTGCTAACCCTGTTTAGTAACATTTTTACCGCACATAATATGTATATTTTTAATACGTCAAATTATTACTATGCATAAATCTGTCTTTGCTAGAACTTTCGTTATTTTAAGAGCGAAGAAATTCAAAATATTGTCATTACACCCTTAAAAATTTACTCAATATTAATTAAAAAATTCTAAAAATATTGTAGGTAAAATGAAATTTAATGTTAATAAATTAAATTCTTAGAAAACCTTTAAGAAGCAAAACTAGAGACGCTAAAAGTTTACGGTTTATAATAGCTTTGTGACCAAAATTACCTTAAAATATGCAAAGAAAATAAGTCAAAGAAGTTTTCTTCCTTGAATGGTCATTTTATAGTAAATAATTTAATTCCTGAATTAAGAAATTCCACTAATATCACGTACCAGTGTGCGATAGTTTCAAAACGTGAGAAACGAATACCACTAATATTATTGGCAAACACTTAAAAAGAACAAAATTCAATTGGTAAGCAAAAGAGATACTTTTTACTTTCCTTTACTTATATGAAATATACTATAGAGAAAGAAAGTCATGTTTCGGTCCAAATTTTCGATGTCCAGTTTCCAGCGGAAATACACGTTTTCAGGTCCCCTGAGTCCGGAAAACACGTTTTTAGAAATTGGTCTGTGTGTGTACGTGTGTGTGCGCGCGTGTGTGTGTGTGTGTGTGTTTGTGTGTGTGCGTGCGTGTGTGTGTACGTGTGTGCGTGTGTGCGTGTGTGCGTGTGTGCGTGTGCGCGTGTGCGCGTGTGCGCGTGTGCGCGTGTGTGCGTGGGTGCGTGTGGGCGTGAGTGCGTGCGTGCGTGCGTGCGTGCGTGCGTGCGTGCGTGCGTGTGTGTGTACGTAGGTATCAAAATATCTCAAAAACCAAACGTTGTAGAAAAGTGAAATTTTATATATAAGTTTATTCCCACCGTGGCACTTTCCTGTAATAATTTCATTAAAATCGAATGACCGGAAGTGCCACTTTATTCTTGTGATTTTTAGGTTTTTTGCAATTTTTTCGAAAACGGCTCTAACGATTTTTTTT
>JAHWXV010011844.1:0-19674 GCA_024586415.1 Phrixothrix hirtus | reverse complement strand
GGGGGGGGGGGGAGGAACCTCGAGTGGTCGCAATGGCAGTGAACCCGTGAACTAGAAACCTGTGAACAAATTATTGTGTCTGTAGTGTCCTAATATAGTATAATCCGAACTCACTTCGTTATGAAGTATTGTTTACTATCCTGTTTATTTAAATTTTGTTTATTTAGAATTGCTGTCTTGCTGAATGCTTTTTAGTTTACCCGTTACACTGAGCTTATTTCATTTTATTTCTTTTATTTTGTTACTTAGAATTTTGTTCATCTGTTTATTTAGAATTTGCTGTCTTGCTGAATGCTTTTAGTTTACTCTGTTACACCGAGAGCACTTTTATACATTACCTGGTATAACCTATATGACATTAGACAGATCTGGACCTAATATGGTGCTGCCAGGGAACTGGACCTATTTGCTGACTCACTACAGTTCCATATGATACTTTCAGACTGGACTGCGAAGGCAGCAACGAAAACTACATACGAAATGATTTGAATTCATTGATATGTAAGTCTTTCAAGAACAGTAACTACACAACAAAATTAAATTACTATAACATTATTATACATACCTGTAAAATTATGTTCTGTACTGTAACGCCCAATTTGGCATCAATAAACGCATCTTCGGCGCTTTTTCTTTTATTAAATGGAGTCATTTAAGAGTAACATTTTGATTTACGCACTTATGGCCAACAAAATGTAGTTTGTTGATTATCATAGCTAAAACTCAGGCTTCTATAAGGTAGCGGTGACTAAAATTTAAAAAAATGTATATGTAACAACATAAGTTTAAATAAGGGAAGCGTGGACTTAAAGTATCTAAATGTGGTAGGATAGGTTAAACACTGAACATGTTATTTAAATTGTGCCGGAACACGATCTTGATAGCGCATGGTTAGAGTGTTAGAGATGAAATCTAGGGACTTGCGTTTGAATCTCATCCAAGCGAATTTTTCTAATACGTAGTTTCGACATTTTTGAAAATGTTAATTTTTAATTAATACCTTACAATGTAACATATTAGGCCTATTGCTGAATTAGGAACACACGCGAACAAGAACGATTTACAATTCCTATCTTGATATACCCTCGTCCATTCGTAAAATAGGAACAGCAATTTATTATTCTCTTTGTTTGTTTGAATTTTGGCTTGCGGTTGTTTAATTAATTATTTAATTAATATTCTATGTTGTCACCGAGTGTAATTGGATATATGTTTAAATGTATTTTCTGTTACTTAGTTTTACGCTGATTAATTCGTGTGTGTAAATATAATATTTCCAAGGTAATTAACACTTTACTTGTCTTCCAGATTTGTTTTACGGCTATATTTATGATGTAACAATCCACTGTCCTCATAGATACTGTATTTTTTGTGTAACTTGATTTCCTTAAACACGACAATTAATTACATAAGCTTAGAAAAGAAGCAATTTATGTAATCAGATAGGTTCAAGGTTAGAATCGAAACAAGATTTTAATCAACTACAATTTATATTGTGACATCCCTATTTTGACTGCAAATTCAAGCCTTATTCAAGACGGCAATAAGGAGAGTTGACAAGTTATTAGATACTGAAAACATAAAAAAATTAGATTTTATAGCTGGATTTTATAATTTTAATAAATAGTATTTTTAAACCGTTTTCTAATGCTTTTCTAATACTTTATAAAGTAATTGAATCGTGAAATAGTTGATTAGTAGGAATTATACTGGCTAACGAAACTATTTAAGTGAAAATCAGCTTGGTAGCTTCGTCATAAATTGTTTAGGAAATCTAAATCCATTTCAACCAGTTAAAGTGTAAGGGTTGTTGGAGATCGCCAACTATTGATTGTCACATTAAATGAATTTTATTAGAATACGTTATAACGTACTGAAAGGAGATTGGAGGTGCTTTAAAATTAACGTTCAACTCCGGTAGCAGAAAGATCTCGGTTTTTTGTGATCTTTATCTTAGTAAATATTAATCTCAAGAGTTCCAGATTAATTAAAATAATTAACTAGTTCTTAAAAACTACAAAAAGGTGAAAACTGTGATATCATTATTTACGTGATAGTATTTTTGTATATCACAATAGAAAATAATCACCAATTAACAATAATAGTCATACACGTTCAAAAATATAAAATAGAATAATCAAATTTTTATACTAATTTGATTTAAAGAATCTAATAATGCATATCAGCGAAAGTGAATTTATCAAAAATGTAATAAGTAGTTGCAATAGGTTCATTCCTACGATCAAAGGTAAATAAAGACCCGGTATGAAAATGCATTAGCTTTTGACAAGGTGAATCCTTAGAACTGCATTGTTAATGCTACGTTCCAGTCAAATTATTCTGCAAAATATAAAAACAGCAGTAATCTGTATGATTAAATATAATTAATTAACCAATTGAATTTTTTCTACAAAAGTATAGATGAAACCATCTCTTAAATTATTAAATGCACATTGATTTAATTAGTTAAGAAAACATGCATTTAATGAACAATTGCTAAATTTGAATTTAGAAATCCCAAACATATATTTAAAACAAGGTCAATTGCTGAATTTTAAAATGCAAGGATTTGAAATCCGAAAATCCCAATTCTACAATAAAAAATAAAGACGTCCATATAGGATTTATTAATAGCTAAGCAACAAATACAGTGTATTTAAATTTTAAGCCTTCATTAAAGGTATTTTATCTAACGAAGTTGATGGTTGATTCCTAAAAAATGAGCATCCCAGATACTTGCCGATAAAACCATACCGCAATTTTCCAGCTGCAAACATAAGTAGGAAGTAAATTAATTTGAACTAACCCAAAATTTCTCCAACAAGTAGTGCACAATAAATAACAACCATATTAGAAGTATCTACCATTACAATTAGTGGATAGTTAACTCCTTTGGAAATCAGAATGCAGTGAAAACTTTGAACCCTTATCCACCCATATCAAAACTTGTGGTGTTTTCTAAAAATTCAGATTTTAATTGTATATTAACGAAATTACTAAAAAAATATTCATTGGCACGAATTTTAAAATAAAAAAACGAGTGAATAGCAACGATCAATTTATATGTTAACTCCACCACAATTTAATTCATAAGAAACAAAGAAATTGCGATTTTTCTAACAATTCAGTTAGAATACCTCCGCCTTGCGGAATTTAAAAATCAAATGATTAGGGTAAATTTAAGGAAAATAATTAACGAAAAGCCAATTTAAAGCGATTACAGCTAATTAATGTAAGTAAGAATTTCAGAAAGAGTAATTTAATAAATGTACAGTAAAAGATTTTTAGTAAATAAAACTATTGAAATATTCGGCATTAAAGACAGTATTTAGGCTTGATATAGATTACATGTTAGCTTAAAATTTAGAGCATATAAGATGGAGTTCTACAAAAATAAATTTATGTAAGATAAATTATTCAAACGGGAATAGTAAGACTTAGGTTGTTGAGAAAATATAATGCACCTACTACAAGTTGTCAAAAATTTAATTATGAGAGCAGTATATTTAAAATTTCATAATACTTTATAAAGAAAAAGTAATAAATCTGTAACAATGTAGATATACTTAGTAAAATATCGTGAAGTGAAATCCCGGGTTTATCCCATTGCGAAGATTGTGAGGTATGCAGATTCTTAGCTGTGAGGTTAAAGTTATCAATAACCCGTGTCTTTCGTCTTATTTGCTTCGTCTTGCACTACAACCATCTCAAACTTTTTAAATATTACCACTAATAGATTGATAATAAATAAATATAAATTGCACCTTTAAGTAAAGACTTAGAAGTTCAACTTAAATTAATTATTTATGTCCAATTTAAACAATAATTTAACAGACGATAAATACCATAAGCTCATTTTTAACGTGAAATGTTCTAGAAAATTCTCTCTGTATTGTCGACTTTTGAATTTTTCATTGAACGCTCCACTGTAAGCTCCATGAATTCTAGTTTGTTGAAAAAAACGAATTGCCACCAAAGAGTTATGGAGTACTTCTAAAATCAGTTACCGATTTTCCGTTCACCCTGTAAAAGCATTTGCGTACAAAAGTATTATTAAATTTATAATTATAATTTACCTTCTATCTTTATGGCCATTTCAAGTAAAAAAACGAATAATAATAATAATAAAACGAATAAGCTGTTAAATAATGAGACTGTGTACCCTGTAGGCGTTATAGCGGGATGTGGGAGCAGGGTGCGTTTGCAAGGTGAAATTGTTTTAAAGCTTCCAGAAGTACCCTAGATAAAACGAGTTTCGCTGTTGCTTGTAGTCAATTTGTAAGCTGCGGTTGGAGGGCCAAGTGCGGATTCGTATGGTGATACCTTGTAGGTTAAGGATACTCAGATACTTCCTTTAACAACTACTGTTATATTTAAAAAAAAATGGCATCTCAGCAACTCTGTAGCTCGTAAAATTACTTTAAACACTATCGCATGTCGTATACTAATAAAGAATAACACATAGAGTTCAAGTTCATACTTAGATTTTGATGGCACACTCATATTAAAGCTCGTACATCAAATTTGCTATAATAGAGGTTATTTACGCAATTAGTACACGTCATGCCACTGAATCTTATAGATTTTTCGATAACATCTTGGTCAATTGCATCCTAAGAAATCTGTATTTCATGTAGTAGAGCTTCCAAAATCAACAGTGGCTTAGTTAAATTTCTTAGCCTCCTATTCATAATGTCTCACAAACGTTCAATGGTGAAAATATTTGGAAATCTTGGTGGACAATGCAAAAGGTTGACGTCGCTTTCTTCAAAAGAGGTCTTACAATGTGAGAACTAGTGTTCTCCAATGCTTGATGAAATGCAAGAACCTGTGACTGTGTAAGGTTCAAATTAGAACCAGAACTGCCATAGACAATTGCGACTCATACTATAATCCCTATATAGCGGTCGACTGAAAATTGAATGTTGTGCATTTGTTACAAGTTCAATGGCAAATAAAGCATGCAGCAGACCTGATGAGTATTCAACCAGGGCCGGCAAAGCTACAGTGGGATGAGGCTTAGTTCATCGATAGTTTTCTAGGTTGAATACTGTAGGAATACCCAAAATTTGCTCTCTAGTTTAATACTGCAGAACAGGATTAATTTACGGGAAACACCCTGTATATAAAGATGTTCGAAATCAACCTTTAGATCGGATACAGACACTCCTACGGTAATGCAGATGCAATAAATGGTTTAGGCTGAAATAAGTGTCATTAAACGCCGGAGGTTAATAGTTGTGACTCTTACTGTATATACGAAAATTGAAAATAGGTGCGCCACCAAGGATCGTCTACTTTGTATGTTACTTCGCTAATAATGCTTAAATATTTGTCAAAACGAGGAAAAGAGAGATGGATCACCCTATATATAATAACTTATTTGATGTCGATGAAATAAATAATTATTTTACCAGAACATTTAGATTCTTAAACAAATGTTTTGTAGGAGTGCTCTACTAAAAGTTAACGATAGCAAGTAAGCCCCACGGTATAAAAATAATGCTTAGGTAAATTGAGCAGCTTAAATTTTGATACTATAGAACTGACTGTTATTAATTTTATTAAATCTATTATTATGAACACTAAGAATTCTGGTGCATACACTATTGTCGATAATTTTTAGAACTTATCTATCACCTTTATTTGAAATAAAACTAAACATACACAATTTAACAATTAAATCAATCTTGAACTAACATACTGTCAATTCAAAATATAAACATTGGCTCACGAAAGTGTTTCTTAAATTATTTGACAACATTATTAACAATCCCACTCAGGGAAGTTGTGCTTGATAGCTGGTACTCGTTTGTCAACGACATTATAAGTGGAACATTAATTGGGGTTCGTAAGCACTTCGAATGGAAGAATGCAGTAAACTGATACGGTGAAATACAGATAATTAGCAAATCAAAACAATATTATTAAGGAAGAGATCGTATTTACAGATGCGTAAAAATTAATAGTTATGTTGCATTGAAACTAAAACTTATGCTAAGAGTCCTTTTAACTAAATGTTGATAAATTTTACTTGATAGATAAAGCGAAATAAGTCTATCTGTACGTAATTTATGATTATATGTTTACCTTTAATAGAAGACTGATCAAGACTGGACGAGGAAGCACTGACATAATGTGGCGATAACTGAATTGTCAATTTACTTAGAGGTGAAGAAAATTATGACTTAACAAAGTTTCTAGCGATTCGCGCTCTCTTTGTCAAAATTCAAATCCATGTAGGATTACTTGAAAGCACAACAATTTCCTCAAACCTCGTTGTTCGATTATTCCAAATTCATTCGTCTTTTAACCCTGGTAATAAATTCCGGAGATGAGACGACTATATCTTGCAGACAGGTGCAATTATTAATTTGCTAAAAGAGAAACCCTTGATCCGCGAAATAAATAACCAACCCTCACATTCTATTCTTTTTAGTACTTTAAAGGAAAACTATGCTTTGGGATACGGGAAAGCGCGAACTGTTTACTCGAACGTAACTACTTAATTAATTGTTTCTTATTTTGTCGTCATTGCGACGTCAGAAACCTACCCCAGGCACTGCGGGCGGGAGGTCATAGTTCTTTATCGAAACTGATACAGGACGTATTGGGACTTTATCTGGACCACTAGATGTTATTTTTTCAATAACTCTGTCTTATCCTTCTGAATTACAACTCCAGGGCTAAATATTGAAAATGATTACATAGAAATATTATCTTTATAAAACAACGTTATTTTGAAAATAAAGGAAAACAATTTATTTATTTTCCTTTAAAACGTCTTTAATTATTTACAAGAGGAATTTTTACTAAATTAGATTTAGCTTTAAACTAAGGGACTTATTCAATAAAATTTAATTCGGTTTAACAAATGAATTCCAAATTTATTACACCTAGCTTGTTAACATAATTTGACCAACGAATTTATATTCTTTGAATTATAAATTATAGATAACTAAATTACATACCCTGAATATTATAATAGACTTATTTTAATAGGTATATAAACTGTGATGCGCAAGCAACAGTAAAATCTGACACCCCCCGAAAATGAAGAAATTTTCCCGTAAAATTACACAAAGAAAGGCAATTGCAATTCACAATCAACGCACAATGTAACTGGATTGAAAATAAAAGGAAACTAAAATAAAAATAATTAAAACCAACTAAATCTAAACACAAACATATACACTCAAACAATTCATAGTTGGTAACACCTTGTCAGATAGCGGAAATCGAAAACGAGGATACAAATCCAACTACAGAACGGAAGAAGAGAGAGACTCCAAAGATAAAAGGAAAGGTTTCCAGACTTGTCGGGAGCGTATTCCCTAGAGAACACGTACGACCAGATACGGCAAAGGATGATGAGGTTTATGAGAGTAAGAAAACTAAAATATACACGGTAATATGAAAGTAACAGTAAAAGTTGACACTATATACAAACAGCAAGAGCTCACGCCTTTCTACACGTCTTCATCAAATCTTCATACGGGCGTCATGCATTTTCAAATAGAATCTTGATTCATCACTAAAGGCGACTTGATTTCACTTAATATTTCACTGAAGTCTCTGCACCAGGCTAAATGTCGGTGCAAGTCCGTGTAAAACACTGAATGTGGTTGGTAAGACCGTAAACAGAATCACTGAATTCGGCGATAAACTCCTGTAGCTTGAAACCATTCGTTAGCATTGACCTGGTTATTGAAAACGTTCTCTAACACCCAGCGATCCTAGTATGCGGTTGTTCCTCTTTACACACTAGCGCCTCTTTGGTGACGCTCTTAACTTTCTTCATACTATTACCGACAATCTCGAATTATCGCAGCATGATTTCTGTTTAAGCTGTTTGCGATTTCTCTTAATCAAAAACCGTCTTCGCGCAAATCAATAATTCGACCTATATTGAACTAGCTCGCTTGACTATAAATTGCATGCTGTGTTACTCTAGGTATTGTAGCAATATTAGAATACGTTAAATTAAAGTAGCAGACAAAATAATCTAAAAAGGATTCACGACGAACAATGAAATGTCACTTAAAGATTACTAACAAGAAATTTAGATATGTTGTAGTCAACTAAAATATAACAGGCCCATATTTTTTTATCTGTACTTAAACGGTTTTATGGAGTAAAAAATCGCCCTCATAGTTGGACCTGTATGCTAACTTTTTGGCAGTTACACGTATAATCGGCAGACGTACTCAACGTACGTTTCATTTTTTTCAACAATCGAGGGCTGCACTAATGTTGCTACTGTTATATGTTCGTAGTGTAAGAAATCCTTATGCCCTAAACATTTTTTCGAGAATAACCGCTATTGTTTTATTATCGAAAAATTGTGTATATTTAATAAAATTAATGTATCCTAATTCACTTTGAAAACATTAATTTTAGGCTAGAACCAAGCATGACCAGTCTTAATCCTCCAATCTCTGTGCTTTTATACTTACAAATACATATCACATGGATAAGAAGTCTAAAATTAACAGCACACTGTTAAACAAAGTCATTCTTTTATAAATTGTATTTTGTCATATATTTTGCAAATATATTATATGGAATATATACATAGATAATAAAGATACAGGTTGACTTGCTAGTATTCTTACACTTACATATATTGCATTATTTTGACAATATACCTTCTAACATAAAATTGTGTCGGTGCGTTCAAATATATTTTATATAACATAAATAATATAATTGCATAACAGTGGAAAAACGCTTAAAAATTCACTAGATTTAAAGTGTCATATTTCGATAAGTATTGATTTTTGAAGCCTTATCCATTAAATTTTTTTTGTCTCATGGAGCACCATAACCTGATACTGTTTATAGATCAATATTAATACGTTGAATTAGGATAGATATTTACTACTTCTCAATTGGTTAGGATAGTATATGTATGTGAGAATTATTTTTATATCATTCAAGAAATATACTTGTATTTAAAGTACATCAATTAATTACGGTTAAATGTACAAGATATGGCTAAAGGGCAGAAAGTTCATTTAAAATTATCTCATAAATATGTAAAATACTTAAATTTTATTTTAGTATGCTCTACAACACATACCTTTTTTAAACAAATCGAGTAATATTAGAAGTATTTGTCTATTGCAATTTTTCTTAACGTAGTTTTTATCCTCCAGGCAAGTTGCAAGTATTGAAAAAATTAAGCTTTCGTTGAGCACTAAATCAATGTTTTGGCGTTTGTTCCGTGCAAATTGATATCGGTCTACTGCTTTTATGTAGAACTTCCAAAATGATTACATACAGGTTAAATGTTGAGAATGGCTTTTACCCCATAAAACCGTTCAAGGGTAGCCATAAATACTGCTCCTTATATTTTAGTTGTTTACAACATATCCAAATTTCATCAAAATCGGAGTCGAACGCCTGGGAAACCTTGATTGTAAGTTAAACAATAGAGGAAATGGCATTTACACCAAGGTTGCTTGATCAACCCTTTCCAGATTTTAATCATAATACTTTTCAATAGTTAAAGGCTTTTGCCAAAATTGACCAAACAATTCCAACGCCTCTAGGTGGTGCAATTTCTGCCACCTAGTATATTTATCGTCCGGATTTAAATTTAGATAATATAAGTAATAGGGGAAAGCTAACAAATGCGAAGATGCTGTAAAATTTAGAAATGATATGAAAGAATGCCTTATATTATCTCGATTCACGCACTTGTCTAATAAAAATTCCCAAATCAGGTTAGAAAATTTAAATGCAAGCATTAGGTAATAATAGCGATTTCTGAAATTAATGCAGTTTATATTTCAGTATTGGAAAGACCAGAAAAGTTTTCTGAACGAATTAATGTTTATATAGCTTCTAAGAGAGAATATATAATCCGTAACAAAACGGTTTACTTTTCTTATTAGTTGTTGAAAAAAATGATTGATTGACTTCCTGGATACATCTATCAAAAACTATCTCAAATTTTATGTCAAAATTCTACTGATGATTAATTGTTACTAACGTTGCGTATATAAAACGACGGAAACAACTATTTAAGCATTGTCGCATAGTCGATGTGGTTCAAAATGGTAACGAATTCGATTCTATAAATTGGCAAACAAACTGCCATAACTCTGTTTATGTTAGAAAAACGTCTTTCGAACATTTATTATTAAGTAATGAACACCGAATTTCGAGTTACTGCTAGCAATATCTGCCCGTGAGACCTTTTAGTAGTCTAAAATAAAAATATATTTTAGAAAAACATATTTTATTATAAAAATTTAAAAGAATACCAATAGCATCATTAATGCACAGATTTATTTTAAAACAAAGTGGATTAAGTTTAAATATTCAGCTTTCATTCTGTAGCTTTTTGACTATCACATTTAATGCACTCATATGACGTTATTATGTTTTGTATAAGGATAAATACGACATGACTGCCTTTTTTAGTTTATTGCTTACTACTGTGCTCGCTTTTCTTGTATTGAGTTATTTATTTGTGGTACCTACTATTTCGATAATGATTTTTCTCAAACTCACAAGCAGACGTGAAGGTTAAAAGTCTCTTTTTGACCCTTTATCAGATTAGTCTATAGAAGCTTTAACGACACAAATCTTTGAACCCTTCAAATTAGTTTCTGTGTAATTAACTTTTCTACTACAATTTCTTCTGTTTAATGAAAATTACATATCATTTAATTTAATTAGACTTTTCTTATTTTATATTATACTTTGTTACGGTGACTATGTATACAGAATTAAAATTCCGTTCACAAATATAGCCGCTACAATGACGGTCGCGATGCGGTTACACATGTATGACGAGTTCATTTCATTCGCCTGCTAAGACGCCATTTTGACGCAATCACTTCGTCTTGACTTGTTTCAACAAGCTAACGTGGTCAAGACTATCTATGAGCCATCATTATCTGTAGTATTTAATCTGATATTCGGTGAAAGAGACATACATTTATAGACAACTTTGTGAAGTGCATGGAAAAAATTGCAGCAGTGATTAAATGGCTACGATGTGGGTTAGGAACTTCTATTGAGGGCATGAATGGATATAATGAGTATAAAAATGGATGACTGTAAGTGGTTAACGGTGGTTTGTTGTATACGGGAGGAGAAAAAGTTGTATGAATAGATCATTCACTATTTCGTCACTTCTGACTTTTACACAGATTTGACAGTTAGTTTCTAGCAAAATTATGTTTCCAATAAACAGTATCATTTTATAATCCGGGTAAACACATATTTGATCTTCCTTTGGGATAGCTGCCTTTAATAATAACAAAATCTACGTAGAAACATTTTATTAATAGTTAATCAAAGGTTAGTTTCTGGATATGCCTTGCATTTTCCAGTATTATTGGCGTTTATTTTCAAGTATCTTGTGACGTTTCAATCTGACTTACTAAGTACATAGGAAAACTAAAGAATTTATATTTTCGCAGAGGGTAGCTCGGTCGTACGGGTCAGATTTGTCAGATCTACGTGGATGCTGTTGCTTCGATTTGCTTATTTTTGGGTCAAGTACGATTTACACGAAGTAATGCTCTATGCTGTGTCTGTATTTTGCTTTGGAAAAGTAGCCTTTTAATAGTTGACTGCATACACCTTTCTTGATTCTGTGAATAGGGTCATTATAGTTTTCTCCGTCTAATATTTTATCGGTATTGATAACAATGCATTTGTATGTTTGTACATTACATTATCTAACATGACGCAATATTGCGTAACTTTAATTAATGACTTTGCATTAGTAAATTCTTATTTAAATCTTCTTAGATTGCTTTTGCTTTAGTTTTATAGGCTATCGAAACAATTTCTATTTAATTCGAATGGTTATTGTTAAGTTGAATGTTGCGCAATGTTATGCCATCTCTATTTTAATTAACATACTTAAATTTTATTTATACATGGTGTATTGGTTCGTTTATTTAGTTTTGTTAAACTGTAAATGGACAAATTATTATTGATATTATTTTATTTAAAATAAAATTAGATGACTCACTCTCGCCCGCTTTTATTTAAAGCACTTTTAAAGTTAATCATGTCTTTATTAATGTCTTAATTGCTAAGTTTCCGGAATTATTGGTATTGTGAATACGCGTGAATTATCGTAATCCTTTAATCGCGTTTCACACTGTGTTTCTGCGGGAAACGTTACAATCTTTTTAAATCCTACCTACTTGAAATACAGAGCATGCGCGCAGACAACTATCATTCCTTGCTCGGCAGCATATTCCATTTGCAGTAATGGCGCAGCATCAGTATGTAAGACTCATACAGAGAAATCAAGCAGTTTAGGTTGATTTAATAGCCCGCGTATTATGCTGCCTGCAAGAAAAATGACAGCAGCGAAAATTTATCTCTATAACTACGGGTGAGATTGTTCAAGGACGAGAGGACGAAAATCCATGTTGCCTATTGAGAGTTTGATGAGTACATTTGGCGACAAAATTCAGAAAAACAGACGATTTACAATTTATTCATTAGAATGTCCATACATTTCTAGGCCAGTTTTGTAAAAAATATGAGCGCAAATTTGAACTGTGGAAAATTGTGCTCTTAAAGGGTTCTGAAGATTTTCCCCAAGGATCATAAAAAGAGCAGATTAACGAGTGCTTCGATGTTCCTAACGCTCTATGAGAAAGGAAGCTTATAAATTATTGGAGTACATCGTCACAGGAGACGAAGCATGAGTTTACCACATGACTTCTGAATCGGAGTAGCAATCAATGCAGGGGCGACATCTCTTGTGGATTTTATGTCACATGAGACAACCATAAATTCAGTAGCATATTATCTGACCTTAGAGAAACTTCGGCGTCCTTTCCAGAATAAATGGCATGGCGCTTGTCTTCGGGGATGCTGTTGCTCTACGAGAATGTATTGTCACACACAATCTTTTGGATGGGAGAACTTTGACCACTTTCCTTACAGTTTGGGTCTTGCCCCGAGTTACTACCACCTCGTCGGGTAGTTTAAGTCTTTACTCAATGTTCAGTGTTTCGGCACTGATGAAGTTGAAATGGTCGTTAAGAGGCGGCTTTCTTTACAAACGGTGGAATTATACGAAAAAGGGTTACAGGAACTATTGGAATGTTAGGACAAATGTTTAAACAGACATGGAAGTTATGTAGAAAGTTAGAGAGATGCACGTGTAATCTCGTAAACAATAAATTTTATAAATGTGCCTAGTGTTTTTCTTTTATTGCAAAATGAACCATACCTGCTCACATGAAACATTTGCAAACACTAGGTTTGCTTAATGCGGACGGTTTTCTGTGCATCAACGCACCTTCACATACATTTCCCATGTCTTGTCGGTGCAGGAAAGAAATTTATTAGTCTCTACTGAATTTGTATTATTTTGTCTTCACAAGTTCAAGATACAATAAATTAATTAAAACTTCAAAAACTTCAGATGACGCGCAGCATAGATTATGACAAATCAGTTAGTAAATCATTGTCGTTGTATTTGCTTCTGTTTTTAAACAGTTCCACTATCGTTATTTAAATTTTACTTATTCTTTAGTATTTCGCGTAAAACAATAAATGCAGTACTAACTATTTTAATCTTCTCATCATCCATCATATCAACGCCGAATTGAAACTGAAGCTCCCATAAACAAAAACAAACTTCCAATAGACGTTCGAAAGTATTCTGACATGGCGCGTTTGCTCTGATCGCCACTTACGTATACGAATGAGCAAATTTATTTGATGTACCAACAAGGTATGGGAAATGCTAGTACACGTTCGTGCGCTCTATAACGTCCGCATCAAGCGAACTGAAATGCTGTTTATAAGTTTTCTGCATGATTTGGTGCACTCTATTTGGACGAAATTTTGACTAAACTCTGTTGCAAAGCATACGCAAACGTTTTGCATGGTTCTGCGTAGTTTAGCATATTTCATTTTGACCCGTCATAATAGCTAATATTGCATTAAAATGTTTTACTTATTTTTATAAGAGCATTTAAAGCATAGAACGAAAGCTTTTAAACACTATTTTCATTTCCTTTTGAATCTGCTATATTTATCTCTATTTTACATTATTTTGTATAATATTTCTCAAATGCGTGGAAGTATATTTCGCCGCTTTAGATTTATTTTCACGTTATTCATGTCTTTTTTAAGTTAGTCGTCGATAAACATTAAAAAATGCAGTGCCCACGTCTACAAATTTGTATTCTAGGTCCTTAAGATTTATTTTACTTAAGTCTGTGTGCGACTTGGGGCATTAAAAACAGCGGTGAGTATCAAGCTAAACGCATTGTAGATATTACATACATTTTTACAAATGGGAATGTGCATGACGCTTATAAACGTCCAGATAAGCGTACAAAATCATGTAGTTCGTTTTCGACATCCATAACGTTAATGGATGTATTAATTAGTGTGGTATTTAATTCGTACCCCTTATGGGGCCAGAGGAATGTTTAGCAGCGTAACAGACATATTGGAGACAAAAATGTGGAGAGGTGGTAAAATAAATAAATAACTAAATAAATAAGTAAATAAATAAATATAAATTTTTTATACTAAAATATATGAATTATCAAAATTTGCTTCAGAGAGAAAATTTAGTATAGTAATGAAGTAAATAAACAAAAATGTGTATCTTTACCCATAATTCATAAATACACTATTCTATTCGACACGATACTATGCTCTACGCATCTACTATGTGTACCCGTCTCTTTGTGCTTTTAATGCTACACTTAACTCGACACTCATCGCTATCTTCAACATTCCATTAGATATGCAAAATTAGGCAGTTTCACATAACATTGTCAAGCTGGGTCAATCTAAAGTTAGAAAATGTTGAAACAACATTAACCAATTTAAATTTGAGTAATTTTTAATCTCAGCATATCTGTAGTGCTAGCAGGCGTCAAGAATGACAAAAAATTGCTAACGAGCAGTGTATTCACTACTTCATATGACGAATGGATGGATCTACTAATATATTTGTATGTGGTTACTAACTCTGGCGAAGTTCTTTAATATGTGCTATATTTATCGTATATAGAATAACCTTGGTCAGCGATAACTTTAAGATACGGTATTCGCCAAAATATAGTGCGGTGGAATTGTTCGCGCAACATGAATTTATTGTTCTGTTTATTGTCATTGGTTGTCAGTTTAACATTGCACTGATGTTAAAATCTCTTTGAAAATAGTTCTCACGACAGAGGAAAAAGCTTTTATAGTTGAGCGTTATTTTTGATCATATGGAAATGGCCCAAGTTTAAAATCAGTATCAAAAAAAATATCAACAGAAGTTTAACAAAGCAGCACCTAGTAAAACTGTAAAGTTAGCAATTGTTAAGAAATTTCGTAGCACTGGTAGTGTCTTATGTCCACGCAAATGCTCTTCGGGTCATTGACGAACAGTTTTTTTCAGTGATAATTAAGTACGTGTGTTTGACTAGGGCACATACTCGCCGAAAGGAAGCCTTCGATGAAGTGCGTATAAACCGAATATCAGTGAAACATCCACACATCGAGTGGTCAAATTTAGTAAAGATTATCCAGATCGCATTTAAATAGGGTAACTACTAAATGTTGTGGGTAAACGTGCAAGAGAAGTATACCATGGACAAGTATTGTACGAAGATTCCAATTTTTTGAGAAATGTATAGTTTTCGAACGAAAGTGATATTCACTTTAATGGTTACATAAATCGTCAAACAACTAAGTTGCTTGGTTTTGTACGCCCAAATGACTGAACAAAAACCTCTCCACGTACCTGAGTTACAATTTGGAGTGCTCTATCTGCGCATAAAATCACTGATTCTTGAACACCAACATCCAATTATTGCTAACCAAGAATGTTACACATAGAACATTATTACAGCTTCTGTAAGAGATTTAAGAAATTTTTACCACACACGAAATCTTCCAGTAGACGAGCAATGGTTTCAACAGGATGGGCAACGAGCAATCCGGCCAGGTACTCCCTAGACTTACTCCATGAACATTTTGAAAATGTCGTGGAATAGTCTAGGAGTATATTTCCATTCACTCGTTCTATTGCCACCTGATACATAAATATAGATAATAACCAATTTTTGGCAACTGTGACAATCACAATTTACAAATATGTTCAACGGTCTTCAAAAACGTTATTAGATTTCTTTGAGTCTCAATGATGCACGTTTTTAACAGTACAAATAAATATAAATAATGTAAATATAAATGTATTATAGCAAATAGGAAACTAAATACAATTTTCGTTTTCAGTGCCGTTTATTTTGGCAAATATTATACTTTGGGGCTGATCTTACTGTGCATGCGCTTTGGCAAATTGAATTAGGCTGTTGGCACAAGTTAGTCATTTCGTATGAATCTGATATCGATTATACTAAAATGCAGGCTGCAGGTGGCTTTTCGGTGAGTTACAACACCGCGGACCCGAAGCAAAACGTCGATTCATGCGATTCCCTCAGGAGAACTGGAAACCCGTTGAAAAATGACAGAAGACCCTTCGGAAAGCTTGATAAAACTGGACATTCTCATGGGCACCGACCGTCGTCTCCAAAGCCTTGAACTGAGACTATGCAAGTCTCCCAAAGGGAAACCGCTATATGCTGATGCCCGAAAGACGTATTCAGGAACGTCGATAAGGTCTATGCCTAAGCACAAGTGGCTCAGGTCACGCTGGCGAAGACGGAGGCTGGGCGACGTGGCTCGGATCATACAAGTAGGGGTACGCTGATCTGGTGGCAAGATCGTTGGATGGACTTCTGCAAGGCACCCATAGCGGTGTTCGTTCGTCTTGTAAAACCCAGTAGGAGTTGTGGAGGGGGACGAGGTGTTTATCAGAGGGTGATGGCAGAGCGCTAAATCTCTGTCCAGACCGGAGGTGGGCTGCAAAGCTGATACCCGATAGCGGTGAGAGGCACCTATTCTGATCAGGAGCCTTCTGAATACTCACGTACGGCTATTGGGGGCCCAAGAGACCGACTCTTCGGAGGAGGAGACCTTTGAAATACGCTCTACGTTGAAATGAGTATCTCTGGGCCAGGCTCAAGCCTCTCGTCGTGCTTTTCGCAGAATGTGTCGACATTGGTGTTGGACTCGAGGGTGGACTGATTCCAACGTAGATAGCGAGTGCACGAAAGAGTGCTCGAAGGTGATTTAGTTCGCTATATGAGCCATATGAGTTAAAAACTCTTAAAGAACAAAAATTGGTAAACGTATAATTCTGAGGTAATCACACATTCGGCATCAAATTTATATCTTTATCTAATAAAAGCTTTACATTTTAGGAACATAAAATTAACCTGAACTAGACTTTAAATGAACTTCAAGGTTTCCAAGGTAATAGTACGCTATGATTGTCAAATGATCTAAAAATCGTGATTTGCGTATTCGATTCTGTCAGTTTAGTGTTGCTGTTTCTTTATTTGTACTGATAATTGTTGTAATGGTTACAGTGGAAAAGTTCGTCAACATTGTTTTGTTTATTACAATGTCTGAAGTAAGGAAAATTGCGTATTGAGCTGTTATCAATTGTCTTAGTTAAGAAGGACTTTCTACTCAAAAGTTTAAAAATTGTCTGGATAGCAGGGACTGAGAAAATTCGTCTCTTGTTTTGTGGTAAAAGATTGGTCTTAGTTGTTTCGAATGGTACAGAGACCCTTGGAAGATAACGTCAGTATAGAGAAAATGGTGGAAGTCGTGGCGGCCGACAACAATGCTTTTTGAAGATCTCGTATGAGACGGACGATGCTTGACGAGCACAAAAGGTGAGACTTTGAGATACAGCCGTTCGCAGAATCTTCTACGTGAATTTAGGCATGATTAAAATTAGTGCTAGGTGGGTCTCCAAACATCACCCAGCTCCAGCTGTGCTCGATTTTTTTGGAGGTTTGTAGAGAAAACATGTGGATTTTGAAGACAATTGTTACAGGAGATGAAACCACGGTTCTCTATTATGATCCTGTGCCCAAAAATGAGTCGATTGAATGGAGGCGAAAAAGAGAAGTATTGATCGTAGTACATGAAACTTGGCTTTTAAAGCGATGTGTAAAATGCAATTTCATGAATCGAAACGTATTTCACGCAATATGCCCATAGGAGGCTATATACCTTTGGTACTGGTAAAAATTTTAATAAATTTCTGTGCTAGTGTTATGGAGAAATCATTAGGCGAGGCAGCTATTGTGAAGTTTGAGATATTGATGAATTTTACTACTACTGTTAATTATAATTATTAAAATAAAGAAAATCAAACCATTTTTATTTAATGCATTTTTAAATGTGAGGTCATAGAAAAAACATA
Source organism: Phrixothrix hirtus (assembly GCA_024586415.1). Lineage (NCBI taxonomy): Eukaryota > Metazoa > Arthropoda > Insecta > Coleoptera > Phengodidae > Phrixothrix > Phrixothrix hirtus. Next base: position 1,391 of record JAHWXV010011844.1, on the reverse strand, counting down.
ATGTGTAGCACATGTGTGAAATCCTTTTTACACTTGTGTGGTTTGTGCTACACGCCTAACGGCTTGTATCGTAAAATTCACACTTGTGTAAAAAGCTACTTGTTCCACAATATACTATTTTCTACGACTACCTCTAAATTAGTTGGTTTACAGACTGCCGACGATAGGTAAATACGTTTATTACGACGGTTACGATGATTTTACACACTTCATGGTTGCCACAATAACGCAAACAAACACTGAGTACCCAAACTTGTATCAAATTATTATATATTTAACCCTCTTGCTTCTCAAATTTGCGTCTACTCGTAGTTCAGTATTCCTGGAAAAACATATTGAACTAAAAATTAAATAATTCAGCTAATTTAATAAGTTATTCGCGTAACTTTAAGTAGAATCAATATTGGCGACTTTGTGTCAAAATTATCTATCATAATTATTCAAGTTAGATATCATATTAAATTCGTATATTTAAGAAATTTTTTTAATGGTGGTCGTGAGAAACGTTTGTATGCACCACTAGCTTTACCACATTCGTTCAATAATTTTCGCGACAAGGCGAAACCTCGTTACGAAATACTTAACACATGCAAAGTTGAGTTTTAGACACTGGATACATAAATGACTATTTCGTGAGTTGAAATTAAAGTTAAATGCAACAAGTGCAAAAGTGACTTTTTATTGCACGTGACGTAAAAGTTATCTGACTAAATTGCACGCAATAAAGCTTTTGTAAAATAATGTTTTTATCCTCTGAATGAATAACAAAACAATTAAATCCTTCACGTGTTGTCAGCTAAATGATGCAATTAACAAGAAGTACATTCATCATGACGGCAAAAATATTTTCAAGGTATGGATTTTTATTATTTTTCTAAAACAAGTCTTAATATCTCTAAAACTGTTGAAAATAAAGCTGGACTGTTTGACGCCGAAATGAAGGGAACTGAAAGTTGTATGCATAATTGCATTTAAAAAAATCATGCAAAAAAATTAAACTTAATAGTAATACGAGCAATAACCGCATGACCTATTACTGTGTCTAATTTTGTCATTTAACGGAGAATTACGTAAATTATAATATATCTGGCCGATCTCTTAGTTAAAATACAAAATTACATCAAAGGAACTTCATTAAAATTTAAACCTACAATTTAGATAACGACATTTCAATTTAAAATAGAAACGTATTGACAGATAAATAAACCTGACGTTATCAAACTGTCAAAATTAGTTTATTTAGGTTAACGTCAGTAAATAAAATTCCTAAATGTTAAGATTAAATTACTTTCAAAATTTTAAATACAGTAACTAGGCAGATAAATAATTAAATTTTCTGTCATAATCATGTTACATAAGAAAATATTTAGATAGACGTTAAATTAATAAAA
>JAHWXV010011838.1:0-11259 GCA_024586415.1 Phrixothrix hirtus | reverse complement strand
ATTTTGCTAATATAAAACATTTCCAAGAATAATCTTTCCTTATAATTATCTGAAAAGTCTAAAATTTGGACATCACTAAAATTGATTTTATGATCAAAATAGTTATTGCAAGCGCACACCTTTTCCGATTTAATTTACAATCGAAAAATTCTGCTGCTCGTGATATCTTGGAATTCGTCATATTTCGTATAGTTCGATGAATTGGTTTCCGTTCTGCTTTCAGTATTATAATCGGTTTCTAGGTAATCCGGGTAAAATAATCGTTGTGGTCCAGAGATTCTTGGTTAGTGCTGCTAGAAACGATTACTCTGGGTCCTCGTCGTTCTTCACGTGTGCCGTGACGAAGTGTCCATCATTATGGGTCTAGGCTGCGGACGATTCTGTGGTGCGAATACGTTTCTTGTCCTTTGGATTTGATTAAAATGATTTGAGTACCCTGGTTTTGATTAAAATTGTTTGGCAAGAATGATTTTGATTAAAATTGTTTTGGGTGGAATGATTTTGATTAAAATTGTTAGAGAACCTCGTTGGTCTGTATTCATTCGTTATTTGGGGCATTTGAAATGGATTAGAATTATTATTATAGTGTGGTCTCGGCTGTTGCCAATGATTTCCAGAAGTGTTGACAATTCTTAGGTCCATGTTGTGATTGTGGTCCTCTGGAAGTTTAGAGTAGATGCCTTTTGTGGCGCCCTAGATTTTCTCTTGCTCGGTTATAATAAACATTTTCCTTTTCTATTACGAAGACTATTGCTTCTTCCATTGTTGTCGGTCCCTTTGCTCTTAGAAAACTACCTAATGGTTCCTTTAATCCCGCAAGATTAGCTTTTAAGGTAAGTTTGTCATATAGACGTCTTTTAACTTATCTTGTTTCTTCCTCTCGTTCCGCCAAGTGTACGTTTGAGTACAAAAGACTACGAACTTCTAAGCATCTTTCATGGTATTCTTGTGTTGTTTCATTACGTTGTCTAAGGAGCATTAAGCCCCCAATAAAGAATCTTCCGATCTTTGATCGGCAAAAGATTGTTGTAATATTTGTTTTAATTCGTTCCAGGTATTTAGCGTGCATCCATTAGTAATTAATGAAGCTCTTCCTTTTAATTTTACTCTAAGCGCTGATAATACCAATGAGTTTAAAAATTGATTGTTGCGGCCCGGAAAAGAATTGGTCTATGATAACCTTGATTGAGCATACATATTCCGTTAATTGATGTGGTGTTCCATCAAAATCGGGAACAATTTTTAAATAATCTAGGTGGAAAGTTTGCGTCATTGTATTATTTTCTTCTAAGCTTAATTCAGCCAATAATTGTAATAGATTCTCCACCGTGATATTGCTACACTAATATTAGATCAGCTTTTATAATTATTTAATTACGGTGTATATTTTAAAATCAATTAGGCTGAAATGGTTACGATTCGTTAAGTATAATTATAATTATAGGCAAATAATGTTCTTTAATGTTTTCTTATAGCTATAAAATATTACGAATGTATAGTACAATATAATGAGCTTACATTAATATTAATTCTAGAATCTTCATTTCTTAAATACGGACTGTGGAAGGCTTCTCCAGGTCTTAGTAGTTACGGCGACGTTGCTGCTTGGCGGTATTTATTCTGCTGGATCCCAAACTCGGCTATGCTTGTCCGTCTTAAATTCCACGTTATTTACTATTTATCGGTTTACGAAAATTTCGAATGAACACTAAATTGGCAAATAAAATACGCGGATCCCACCGACTGCGCCAGAAATAACTTAACGCTGGTAAAGTTAAAAAAAATCTTTATTTTTGAATTGGAGTTACAACAGTAATATGTATGGTTAATTGAAGTTGAACTAACTTGTACAAAATTATGTTATAATCTAATTTGCTAACTACTACTATTCACCTATTTATATAATATTCCTTATCTATGCATACTTGCTGAAATATAATTTTATCTACCTTTTCACAGGAAACTTATTTTATACAATTCTGCTATTTCTACAGACATAATTCGCCTTCAATTAGAAATTATATCATTCAAAACAATCAAACAAACGCAGACTCAAACACGAAATACATCCAGAAAAATAAAGCACGTACGAGACCAGCTAAAATTTTCTATCTACCAAAGTATAATAATAATAGATTGGAATTTAAAAATCAAAGGAAACCAATTAGAACTAAAACTAAAATTCAACCTTCTTCAGAAGGCAACATTGTTCAAAAAAAAAGTGCTTACTTTAAATAAATATGATACCGCAATTTTATAAATTTTATTATTGTAACAATTGAATTTAAAGAGACGTTTGTTTAAATTCTAATTCCATACTTACCCGAATTAATTAAATTTTACAAATTTATAACTAAAGAGGTCATTTTTTTACATAAAAATAAAAATAGCAAATTTAAAAGGAAGGGAACGAATATAAATTTTAATTATTATTGGATACGGGGATACATTATGAAGTCATCAATAACATTTTAATACGCTTCCCAATTATTGTAAACCTACAGTAAATACCAGCCCCAATAGATAGTGAAGGTAAGCAGACAAAATTGTTAAATCTATAAACTTTATTAATTTTTTATAGCGAAATTAATTAATTGATTCTTTTCTTTACTATCAGACGCAGAATTTTATTTTCTTTAATAACGAAAATAAATGGTGCTATTTAAAAATTAAAAGTTGCTATCAATTCGGCAAAATTGGTTAATTAAATCGAAAAATTGCAAGAGATAAAAATTGTCGGATAAGTGATATATTATACTCTACATGATCTTTTATAGCGCTAATTCTGACACTTTTATGATAAATTCAATTGTTGTTCTTTTCAATTGTACGTGCAAGGAATGCATGTGGTAACGGATTCTACAGCTCCAGTGCCATTTTGAACTTTATTAATTTATTTAACTCTGAAAACTATTTTAGGAAATTCTACTTTTTGCAATTCACTAACTCAGATGTAAACTTTCCAAATAAATAAAAAAATACTAAACAGCCCCATTCTCTAAATTAAATCTTTACCCAAGCATAAACAACGTATTTTATTGTAAAATTTTACCTGAAAGTTTTGCATTTTAAAAAATTAGAAAACCCCATCTTCAACAGCTACTCATTGATATAAAATTAAAAACGATATTAAGGACAATACCTGTAACTCACCAATAATAAGCATTATTTAAGTTTTTGATATCTTAGAATGAACTTGAAACACCCAAAACACATTATACAGTTGAAGTAGAAATGTTCCTTAAAAAATTGTAAAAATATTGTTTAAACAATTATTGTTTAAAACGTTTTGAATCATTCCTGATAATGATTGAAAGGGACTAATTTACTTTAGTCCTCTTTCCACTGCTGTGCCACATTTAATAAATTAACATTTGTTTTAATAAATAACTCGAAGGACCTTTTATAATTGTATATTTTCACAATAAAATGAAAAACACTACATTTCAGAAAGAATATTATGCAAAATATATGCCTTGTTTTTACTTCTACTAAGAAGTAATACTAAAATACATTTCAAACGAATGCTAATGTTTAACCGCATTCCTTTCTATACTTTCATATTTACAAAATTTCCTAGAAAATTGTTCGACAACGCAAACATCGCGCCCCTCTTAAAGGCACGGCCTTTCAACTTAATGTACATTTATATTTCAGTCTTGATTTATTCTTAAAACACATATTTTGGACATTGCACGTTTACACTTAAACCCACTTGCAGTCTGTAAGGTGACGTTATCTGCCCCCGGATGAAGCTCCAAAATACGACTCAACTGCCATTTGGAAACGGTAGATTTTCTTCTTTCACCACGGCTAGTGATCCAGATCTTAAAAGAGCATGGGAATCCCGTTGCCACTTGGTACGAACTTGGAGTTCACTTACATACTCTTTACTCCAACGGTTCCGGAACCGTTGACACATTTTTTGTATGTGCTGGTATCGATTCAATCTATGCTTCTTGATGTCCACCAGAAGAGTTTCAGGTAAGCATGTGAGTTTCCTTCCAATCAAGAAGTGTGCAGGGGTTAAGGGTTCGAGATCATTTGGGTCTGATGATAATAAACGCTGTAAGGGTCGACACTTTAGGACCGCTTCTATTTGATTTAATAATGTAGAGAATTCTTCCTAGTTTAGATTAGAATCCTTTGCTATACGTATTGGGTAGGCTTTAATTGATTTGACGCCCGCTTCCCACTGTCCACCAAAATTGCCATGAAATGTTATATTAGAGCTAACTAATTCATAATTGCGCTATTGTTTGACTGTTCTAAAAAAAACTTATACAATTCTTGAATTTGAGATTTTGCTCCTACAAAATTTCTACCGTTATCGGAGTATATGTTTAAGGGTAATCCGCGCCGGGCAGTAAAACGCCTTAGAGAAGCAAGGAAGGTGAATGGCCTTTGTGGACAGACACACAAAAACGCATATATAAACCTTAATACATTTTGAACCACGCTCCTTTTTTTCCTTTATCATAATTGACCCGGCATAATCTATGCCCGTAGTATAGAATGAGGGTGCCGGTTCTATTCGTATCTTTGGTAATGATCCCATGATGTATTGAAGAGGTTTGGGATTAGCCCATTGATAAGTTAAGCATCAAAAATTATTTTTCTAACTGTACTTCTTCCCACTATTGGCAAAAATCTATCTCTTATTGAGGCCAGCACTCCGTTGGTCCGCAGTGGAAGAGCCTTATGTGTTCATTTTTTATAATTAACTTAGACAAACAGTGAGAAGGGGGCAAGATTATAGGGTGTTTTTTGTCATAAGAGAAACTAGCCAGTTGTACGCGCCAACCAACTTTTAAGACACCTTGGTTATCTAGAAATGGATTAAGAAGTAATAAAGAGCTATTTCGATTAAGAGGTTTGTGAAAGGCTAATTTAATGATTTTCCTCTGAAAGGAGCTCGCTTGTGAAGCCTTAATTAACCTTGTTAACGCTTCTTGCATCTCCTGCGATTTAACGGAAATATGAAAGTATTCGGATCCCTTGACTTTTGAACGGTAATAAAAACGAAAAAAATAAGAAACAATACGTTGTAGTTTACTTAAAGATGAATATTTAAAAAAGAAAATATCCATGATACTAATAGAAAGATTGACAACTTTTCGAGCTTCCATAGTGACGTCTTGTGAGAAAGGAAGTTGCCTACACCATTTTTGCGGGTTATCCAGCAGCCACATCGGACCAGACCACTACTGTTCGGAGGAAATCAATTTGTCCGGTTCTATGCCTCTTGTTAACAGACCCGCAGGGTTTTTCTCCGATTTTCATGTTTCCAGCTATCTTCTTCAGTTAATAGTAGAATTTCGGCGACCCGATTTGCTACGAATGTCTTCCATTTCCCTGGCGTGCCACGTATTCCACACAAAGTTATTGTTGAATCACACAAGTAATGCAGGGAGTGTAACTGGACATTACTGATTTTTCCTGACTCTATCCATTAAACGAGCTAGTAATAAAGCAGCGCATAGCTCAAGTCGCGGTAATGACATGCTTTTTATTGGGCATACCTTTGCTTTTGCGCATAGTAACCTTATGTGTGGTGCACTCTCAGAGTTAAGAGACCTAACGTAGATGCAAGCACTACACGCTCTTTCAGAAGAATCTGAGAAACCATGCAACTCGATTACTGTTTGAGGCCTTTGTGGTCCGCCTAATAAAAGACGAGGCACTGACAACGCTTGTAATTGATATAATTTGTCTCAGAATCTCAACCACTGATACTACAAGTACTAAGGAACACTTTCGTCCCACGAAATTTTACTTTGCCATAAACCTTAAATTATTAACTTTAGAATGATTGTCGCTGAACTCAAAAGTCCTAACGGGTCAAATATTTTCGCCGTCGCTGACAAAATTGTACTTTTTGTCACGGGTTCTTTATTGTCTATTTTAACTGCCTTGTACTGAAAACTATCGATGGTTGGATCCCAAGTTATCCCTAAAGTTTTGGTTACCTGATCATCTGTAAAATCAATTTTCCCTTGCTCCAAGCTTTCTCGAATTTTTATAGATTTCGGTATATCTTTATCGTCTGAACACCATTTTCGTAGCTCTAAACCGGCTGAACCCAAAATTTCAGCAATTGTCTCGCAAAAGCATCCTCCTTTGAATTGAATCCCGTCAGGAGGTCATCCATGTAGAAGTCATTTTCTATTATTCTACTTGAGTACAGGCATTGTTCTTTGTAGTCTATTGCTAGTTGCTTTAGGCACCGTACAGCAAGGAAAGACGTTGCGGCGGTGCCATAGATGATAGTCTTCAATTGATAGATATCTACCGAATAAGTTTTGTCAACTCTCCAGAGGATTAATTGTAATGATCTTTGATTTTCATTTACTAGTACCTGCCGATACATTTTTGACACATTAGTAGTAATTACATAGGCCCATAATCTAAATCTTAATAATATGACAAATAATTCATTTTGAATAACTGAGCCGACGCATTGGATATCATTAATAGATATCCCCGTAGTTGTTTTGGCGCTACCATCAAACACCACACGCATTTTTGTGGTTAGACTGTCTTGTTTCGTAACAGCATGATGAGGCAAATAGTATTTTGTAGCATGCTTAATGCTGTCCTCCCTTATTTTTGTCATATGGCCCAACCTTTCATATTTATTAAGAAAGTTAATGTAACTTTGCTTCAATTCTTGGTCGCTCTCTAACTTCCTTTCTAGTGAATACAATCTCTTTAAGGAAAATTCCTTGGAGTTTCCTAACTAAGCTATCAAATTATCCTTTAATGGGATGCTAACTATGAACCGACCACACAATGTTCGTTTTGTGGTTTTAATGAAATTATCCTCACAGTGCTGTTCCTATGAAAAATAAGTGGAAGGTCTAATGCTAGCTTCCTCTATCGCCCAAAATTTGCTTAATTGCTGCTCTATGCCTTGCTCGGCCTTTAAACTGATACCAGTGATCATTTTATGGGGATATGGATTTAGATCAAACTGACCGCCTAAGATCTAACCCAACACTGTTTTTGCAATACCGGTTTTGCCTTCCCTAGTTTGTGTTAACCTACATAAAGTAAATCCCAAAAAATATCCGCACCTAACAACAGATCAACCTTGCGCTTCTCGTTACATTTTGTATCTGCTAAACGAATACCCGATGGTATACCTAACTCTGATAAACAAAAGGATTTCGTTGGCAATGGATCTGTAATATTTTCTAAAACTAAACAAGAAATGCTCGCTTGAAAATGATTAATTAATGACCTAAATATTACATTACTTTTAAAGCGAATATACAGCACCGCTTATACCTGAGATAGTAAGGTGTTGTTTAGATTTTTGTAAGCCTAATTTACTGCTTAACTCTAAGGTAATAAAATTTGACTGAGAGCCTGGATCAAGAAAAGCCCTACATATATGCAAACTTTCCATGAGCATCAGCAATATGTATACATGCCGTGGATAAAATGACCTGAGATAATTTAACACTCGCACAACCACTGTGAAGAACTGCGTTCGAAATTTAGGATAATGATTCTGCGCGATCGCTCTTACTGCCACTCGCTGTTTGATTAATAATTGAAAGCTCCGCAGCAGAGCTTTAGTTATTGCTAGTACTTGCCGAGTATCTTTCAAGATGCAACAGGGTATTGTGCTTTTTACCACATTTGCTACATAAACTTGATCTACAATCTTTTAACACGTGGTCCTTTTGTAAGCAATTCAAACAAAGTTGTAGTCGCCTTACTTCCGATATTTTTTGTTTCGGATCTATTTTAAGAAAGGTTTCACGCCGATAAAGTGGATGATTTTCTTGGCAGTAAAAACATTTTGTTTTGGGAAAAACTGATTGCTATATAAGTCTTGTTATTTACGCTTGATCTTGGTTGATTATTATTCGAATTTGTATTTAATAATTTTTGATCATACTTGTTAGCTTACATAACCCTTGAATCCTTTTTTATAGACTAAAGAAAATAGCGTTTTAATATTATTTTGTACGATAAGTTTTTTATTTTCAAATCGTTTCTTTAAAATGTCCCGTTCAATGGGAAAATTATCTGCAGAGGCTTTGAGATTATTAATTACTTTAGTCGCCACACAAGTCAAACAAGAGCGCAAATAATAGAACCTTTGTATGTTTGTTAATTTCACATTAAGATTTATAATGGAATCAAAAACGTTATGGAACTCTAACCAATCCTGAAACTCACTCCCAAAGGTCGGCAAGGATGCACTGGGAAGCGCTAGTGCGTTTCCCCAGGCATACCTTCCATGACTTTAGGTACGCTAGATTCTTTTGCATTGACTTTATTGCTTAAAAAGTTTTTTATTTTGTAATTAGTTTGGAAAAGTAAATCTTCGAACGTTTCTAAATCATCTGTATGCGCACTTACGGCTTCATCTTCGCATAAATCAATAATTTTGAAATGTATTTGTTCATATGAATTAATTATATCTGAATTAGCATCTAAACGATCTTTTAGTTCTGTTAATTCGTCATTAGTAATTATTTCCCTATCCTGAAAAATTATGAAAAACGTTATTAAGTCTTGTAAGGCGCGCCTTTAACCTGGCTCTTTGCGCAACTAAATTCTTTAATGACTCCATTATTTAATCAAATAGAAGCGAAATGTAAAGGAATGGATATGTAATTATATGAAAACTGCACTTACTTGTTTAGTGAACGAAGTCTTACTAGTACTGCTACCGATTGAAGGACCAATATTTTACGACACCTTAACACTACTGTACGCTGGATGCCGCTCGAGGACCAATGTTTGGAACGTTTTGAATCATTCCTGATAATGATTGAAAAGAACTAAGTTATTTTAGTCCTCTTTCTACTGCTGTGCCACATTTAATGTAAATTAACCTTTGTTTGAATAAATAACTAGAAGGACCTTTTATAATTATATATTTTTCACAATAAACTGAAAAACATTACATTTCAAAAAGAATATTATGCAAAATATATGCCTTGTTTTTACTTCAACTGCCTAAGTAATACTAAAATACATTTCAAATGAATGCTACCCTTCGTTTAACAGAAGGGCTACAGGTATGGAATGCGATGACTAAGGGGATAACCTAATGTTTAACCGCATTCCTTTCTATACTTTTATATTTACAAAATTTCCTAAAAAATTGTTCGACAACGCAAACAATTATTAACTGCTAAATATAAAAAAAATTCAGAAATAACACAAACAAAAAATTCTACCGAAATTAATTTAATGAATTATAATACACGTAAATATTTATTGAACGTAATAGTAAGCGCAAGTTTACCCCAACGTTATGTTGTATTACTTTAATCATTTAAAGCAAATATAACCGTAAAACTTAAAGTGCCTATTGATGTTCCTTCCATTGCCTTTTCATAATTTGAACTAAAGTAATTAAGTAATTGTTTGAATTTCAGTTCGCCGTTAATTTTGGCGCTCTTCATAAAAATATGGAAAAATCTTTGTCATGTAAGTTGATAAAATGCTATTCCGTCCAGTAAAAAATATTGAAAAATAACCTGATTTTCAAGATAAGAGCAGAAAAAGGTCAATAAATGATAAAAGTTAATTTATTAAATAATTTGTTTAACATAACACCTATGGTATTTACTTGAAACGGATATGTAACACAAGAGCCAACAAAAACGTGAAAAATATAATTGAAAACCTTGCAGCCCATAACGGCACTTATAGAACATGTACTAACTAAATTTAGTATAAGAGTTCATTCACGCAGGCATACTTGAGCTATTAGACGAACATTAATAAAAATTGTTACTCGATTGACTTAATGACCTAGATTGCAGATCTTAAAGCAAGTTCCATTTACACCATAACCTAGTCAAAGTAACTGTAAACTACATTCACATTCAATTCGCATATTTGAGGTTATTGAAATGGTACCAGTTCTAAAGACTTCCGCCTTCGACAAAAAATCTACAAAAAACTTGATCTTCTTTGTAATTTTAATAGCATAGGTATTATAAAATTGTAATTATATACGTAATATTTGATTACAGATATAATCTTTGGGTAAAAGTAGCATCATCAACCATGTATGTGTAGAAATCTAAAATAGTTTAGGTAAAATAATAAAAGAGAATATTTGAATTAACTTCGGTTTACGTGCATAACAACAATAAGCTGCTAAGAAATTATGACTATGAAAATGGCATTGAATTGTGTAATGCATTTAATTTGCAAAATTATTTTTTCAATTTCATTATAAAAACCCAATTTGAACTAGTCAAGTTGAATATTAATTTCGTTATTTGAGTAAGCCCACTTTCACTATGTATTCCTTTCATAACTGATTTAATATTGAATAAAGCCCATAGATTTTTAATCTACGATTACAGAACTTTCAAAGAATGATGAAATGTACCAGCAAGTAATGGATATTAATTTTAATGCAAAGATATATTCTACTCTTATACATTTAATACTTCACAAAAGATTACGTAAAAATAATAAAAATGCAATTGCCCTGAAAACTCCTTTTTTTAGAAAATGATATAACATACTTAACAATAGAAAAGAATTGTCGTTGTACTCTACATCTCTATTTCATTAAAAGGTAAATTGATTTATGAATTTAAATAATACAATGAACAATGCAAAATATACTTACTTAATGATCACAATGATTCTATTCTTAAGTAACAAAATACAAACAAGTTTGTTTCAATAGTTACGGTTGGAAATTCTAATTTGGTCACTAATTAGAATTACGAAAGAAATTGTAGAAGAAAATAGATTTTGGGTTTAAACTATATTTTCATAATCAATACTAAATATTCTAACAGATTATAATGTAAAAATACCTACTAAAACACATCTAAAGCCTTAGAAATGACATTACGTAAAATATTTTAAATATCTAAAAATATACATAAAACTTTATAATTATAATAATTTAATAACAAAAGTAATTTTCGTATATAATGGGTCTTTCAAATTGAGCGCCTGTTTTGAAACGTCTGGTTAACATTTAATTGTTACTGTATTGTGTCATTTTGTTACGTTAAGGTACGGCAATTATAACAATGGCGTCGTATACAACAACACAACGTGTACAAATTGTTGAATTGTATTTCGAAAATGGTCGATCTGTAAGAAATATGTTTCGAAACTTACGTGATTTTTATGGTCGGCATAATCGTCCATCGGAACATACTATTCGAAGAATTGTCGACAAATTTCATGAAACTGGTTCAGTGTTAGATGTCCCAAGAACAAGATATGCTCGCAGTGGTCGGTCACGAGAAAATA
>JAHWXV010011828.1:0-13983 GCA_024586415.1 Phrixothrix hirtus | reverse complement strand
CCATTTTGTTTCGTCGCAAAATTTTGATTAGAAGCGGAGATATAATAAAAAACCGTTTTTGGGGGTGAACTTTGAGGGTGGTTTTCATGTCTTAAAAGTGATTTACAGCAGATAAAAAAATATACGTGTCTTTTATTTTTTGATCGGTAAGTTCGGGTTGGGACCCTTTCCTTGTTAGTCTAATGAAAGTGAGGTTAAATATAGATCTTTTGACAAGTAAAACCAATACATATATTCGCTGAACGAAGTATCCGGCCCTTTTTTTTTAGGATAATAAAGGTATTTCTCTCTCCGCTTATTTTAAAAATCTGTAGCTCCATGAGAAATTTAAACCCTAGCGCTACTTTTGAAGCTTGGTATGTGGAATTCCTTTGATAAAGGAGAGGTGGTATTCTTGCGGAACATTTTGTCAGTGATAGTGTGAGGATTAGATAAGTAATACCTGGCATAGGCCATTGGATATTAAATAATTGGAAATGCTCTTATTCCTAAGTTTGATGTAGTTAAAAGGATTGTAGTTGAAAGTAAATGTTCTATATTTGGCATAAGTGAAACCTGGTTTTCTGCTAATATTACATCGGATGCTGTGAATATTGATGGTTTTAATTTTGTAAGATGTGATCGTCGAACAAATAATTATATTAAGTTTTCAATTATTAACTTGAATCTGATCTTGAATAAATTTTGGTATACATTAATATAAATAAAGTGAAAATAACTGTAAACGCTCTTTATCATCCGCCTCATTTACATTTTTCTGGTTTTTACAGTAAATTTGAAAGGGTTATCTCACTATATTAATACCTATATGTAATAGTATTATATGTGTTGGTGACCTAAATATTGATTTATTCAAAATGGATGATTCTTCTTCGAAATTTAACCTATTACTAGATACAGTGAGTTTAACCCAAATAGGGAACCTACTCGAATCACAAAATATTCAATGAACTTATTAGACTTAATAATGCTTTCTAATAGCGATAATTTTAATGCTGAAAGTAGTTGTGTTTGTGAATGTAATATTTTTGGCCATTGTTTAGTTTCTTGTACTTTATCTGTCCCTGTTTAAATAAAAAAGCCAGTAATTCATATTTGTAGAGAATTTTCATTATTTAATGAAACCCAATTTCTGGAAGCTTATATGCAGTACCTTGGTGTCTCAACTTTGATATGCAGAACGTAAATAATAAAATCAATTTTCTTAATAATGAACACATTTGCAACATTTTCAACATATACGCTCCATTTAAAGAATATAATATTACAAGAACTTGGAATCCTAGGATTACAAATAACTTAAAATTTATGATGAAATTAAGAGAAAGCCTTAGCCAAATTTAAAAAATACAAAATACCGTCACATTGGGATGGCAAAATTTTTGAAAGATCTTGCAGCTGTAGCAATTTTTAGAAAAAGAAATGCATATCTTCAGTTTCATGTTCTGTAAAATCGTAATAATCCGGAGTTAATTTGGAAAGATCTTCGCAGAATGAATATTATGCATAAGAAAAAGGCTAATGAATTGTATGAACTGTATAATCACTTCCCTAATTCTTCTAATAACATACAACATATAAATAAGGATATATTGAATTTCTATTTGACAAATAAAAAATAAACATTTAAAATCTTTCCAGTTTGTCAAACTTAATAAGATGAAAATTCAAAAAATAATTCATTCGATAAAATCAGGTACTGTAGGACCAAACAACATTAGTGCAAAGCTACTACAAATATGCTGTTCGTATCTGATCCCTTATTTTACGAATGTAATAAATGCTTGTGTGTTTTTTGAGATATACGGAAATCTGCTTTTGTCATAACTTTGCCCAATATCGATTCCCCATCTACATTCAATGATCTGCGCCCAATAAATGTTCTATGCGCCTCATCGAAAGTTTTTGAAAAGATTCTTGATAAACAAATTCGTACCCATCTTAAAGAATATAATATTATTCCGAAAAGACAATATGACTTTAGTTCAGGTTACAGTTGTGTAACACTTTGCTCACTGATGTTGATAACTGCATTGTACTACTAATGACGGGAACCTTTTGATTCTTATTCTTTTAGATTTTTCTAAGGCTTTTGACAATATTAGCTTAGACTTTTGCTAGCTATCATGCACTTTATTAGATTTGAAGATTCGGCCATAAATTTAACAAATCTTTCTAATAGATCTCAAATAGTAACATATAACCAAAAAATATCCTTTCACTGATATCTATTATGGATGTGCCACAAGGCTCTATACTCGACCCACTGTTATTTTCTTTATACACAAATAAAATAGGTTCTTCCTTAAAACATTGTTACTTTCATATATATGCCGACAATACCCAACTATATT
Source organism: Phrixothrix hirtus (assembly GCA_024586415.1). Classification (NCBI taxonomy): domain Eukaryota; kingdom Metazoa; phylum Arthropoda; class Insecta; order Coleoptera; family Phengodidae; genus Phrixothrix; species Phrixothrix hirtus. The sequence goes on along the minus strand of JAHWXV010011828.1, from coordinate 11,629 downwards.
ATTCGTTTCCATCTGATAAAATACAAGAATCACTAGCTATGGTAAATAAGGATTTAGCTAACCTAATAACTTTTAGTGAAAAGCATCATCTTAATATTAATCTATCAAAATCATCCTTTATGGTGTTTTAGATAAGAAATTATTAAGAGAACGCTTAAATTTAATATTTAATATAAAAGCCGGTGATTACACCTTGCCTCATAAAAATATTTGTAAAAATCTAGGAATAATGATTGACGTTGATTTGCATTTAGAAGACTATATATCTAAATGAATCCAGAAAGAGTACTATTAACTAGAATTACTGTTTGCACATCGATATTGTCTCTAAAAAGACAAGAAGATTTTTCTTTGTGACTCACTTGCTTTATCCAACTTTAATTACTACGACACAGTTTATGATCCATGTTTAATTACATATAGTAAAATTAGGGTACAACGCAAAAAAATGCTTGTATAAGATTTACTTTAGTTGTTCAGAGAAGCCAATATATTTCACATGAACTGAAAGTAATAAATTAGCTCAATATGCTAATAGACGTAAATTACATACGGTTCTCTGTAATCAATACCCAATCTCCGTCCTACCTGTTCGATAAAATTTATTTTAGAACTGACTTCAATATGTTAATATAAGGTCCTAAAATAATTTATCAATGCCATGTTTTAAAACTGTTTCATTTAAAGATGCTTTTGGTACAATGCTATTCATTACTATAACAATATAATACCGAAATATCTGCAAGCAGTCTCAATACGCAAACCCTAAAATCCGTATTTTTAAGCCAACAATAAGACACATTGTTTTTGGTACATCATTTTATCCTCAACTACATCCTGATGATTTTAATATTATCTTTTTAATCGTTGAAACTTTTTTTTCTTTTTTCATTATTCTTCAAATTTGGCACAGTGGAAGACCAAATGACCACTACTTAAGTGGTCAAACTGTGTCCTTTTTCCACTTAATTAACTTATTTTAGTTATTATTAAATTGAATGTTAATTTCTATATACTAATTAATTTCTTGGAAAATAAATTTTATCGTGCACGTTTAGGCCGATTATTTCTTTAATTCCAATCCCGATTGCTAGCATTTGTCTTAAAATTCGGGCATAAAGATATTCCGGTTTTAACTTAACCAATGTGATTGTGAAAATTCATTAAGTTTAACATCATCAAAATTTATTAGCTAAAATACGAGGGCAGTCCGATTAGTAAGGTAAATAATATAGACATGGCACCATAATCTACACCTCCGTGTCATTTATAAAATATATGATATGCTATAAGACAGCTTTCAAAGTTTCAGCCAAATACTTTGCGTCTTTGTCTCTTACAGTTGTTTAAAGTAAACATGTTACCTTGTTTTGTGAATATGGACAAATGAAAATTTCGTGCTGTGATTAAACACTTCCATATCGCCAGAAAAAACCTAACGAAATTAAAGAATAGTTAGATAATGTTAACGGCGAATCGGCGCCATCATTCAAGACAGCTTGTTTGTAGGTGAATGAATTTAAACGTGTCCGTACGAGTACCGAAGATGAAACAATCTTAGAACGTCTGAAAGGGACTAATACGGACGAAACTGTCACCAAAGTTCATGATCTTGTTTTAAATAATCGTTGATTAAAGATGCGTGTGATGGCAGATACTATAGGTATATCTAAAGAACGTGTTGAACCTTAGGTGAACACTTGGGTATGAGAAAGCTGTCAGCAAGATGGGTGCCGCGTCTGCTAGCTGTGGAGCAGAAACGAATGCGCATAACAACTTCTAAGTACATAAGCGCGCCGAATTTTTGCGTTGATTTATTACTGTTGACGGAACGTCGATACACCACTATACCCCCGGAACAAAAATTCAATTCGAACAATGGGTAGAAGCCGGTTGCAATGCCCCTAAGGAAGCAAAAGTGGTTCCATCAGCTAACAAGGTTATGGCCACCGTATTTTGGGTTGCTCGTAGTGTTGTTTTTACATATTATCTGCAAAAGGGTAAAACAATTACATGCGAGTATTACGCGTCGTTATTGGACGCGCTGATTGAAAAATTAAAGAAAAAATGACAGCATCTGACAAGAAATAAAATGCCGTTTCATCGTGACAATGCACCGACTGAATTATTGAACGTTGTCACAGCAAAATTAGTTAAATTACGATTCAAAATACTACGTCATGTATGTACCTTATAGTCCAGATTTAGCTCCATCTGACATTATCTTGTTCCAAACTTGAAAATATTGCTAGGTGGGAAGATATTTTCATATAATGAGGAAGTGATTGTAAAAATAAGTGATTATTTTTAGGTCTTTGATTCGTCCTATTACATCGAAGGCATTAAACGACTTGAACATCATTGGAGCAAGTGCATCGATTTAAAAGAGGTCTATGCCGAAAATTAAATGTAAAAAACTTGAATAAAGTACCTTCTTTTGTACTACTTACCTTAGTTAATTTTAGTATAGCTTACAAATAGCGTTTTTCTGATGAAGGGGTAAATAAGGGTGAACTTAAATATTAGACATTCATAATATTTGTTAGAATTTCTGTTGGTACCCCTTATATCTGTAATTTGCATATGTTTTCATTTCATAATTAACAATTGCATAATACTTGGATCGCCTTTTCGTTAAGAGAAATTGTTTAGTTAGTAATCTTTAACGCCTATAAGAAATGCGCGTAATTATATATCTACTCCATTCCTCATTAATATATGCTAAGATCTATTCACAAATATAGAGTCGATTCTCAAATTTATATGCCGAGCCGCGTTTAGGTCGTTGCGTCGTGAACTTCTTTTAATTGCGGTTTCAACATATGCGGTATTTAGTATTATACACCAGCCTCTTGATACAGTATATTACGATGCAAGATCGATAAGTGTCTTACAACAGGTCGAGAAAAAGATTGAAAAACGAGACCAGAAGGGTCGAGTTTTATTAATTTTCGAGACCTGTTACACTAAGGTACTTAACAATCGCATGTTGTATACTATTTCTTGCGCTAACGACAACTGTCAACCAATTACGACAATTTGATATCAAACCTTTACTTTGTTTTATATCACCACTAGTACCGTTATAAACCGTAATGTGCTCATAATGAAGCTTAATCGTGACGTTACTATGACAATCAAAATAATTTGGAAAATATATGTGAACGTGACGATTAACATAGCTAATAAATATACAAAAACAGGTCTGTAGGACAAAAATTAATTCATATTTATGCTGTTTGTCGTCGAATATCCTACCTATTAATCTACATGTTACTACAACAAACTTATTAAGTTATAAAATATCCTTAAATGCACTTATATCCCTCAGCCTTATAATTTTAGTTAACATCCACAATCAAAGCTTGTAGTGCCGAAATTGGAGAACACCTAGGTGTTTCTTCGGTAAGTACTTGTAGCTAGGGAAATTATTTGTTGTTTCATTCATGCATTTCCACCTTTTTTATGTATAATTCATATTTATATGTTTTAATATACATGGTGATTTTAATTTTTTAGGATAGTTTGAATTTGACTACAGTCACTTTTGTGAATTTTATATCTTCTGGGTGAATAAAGAATACATTTGCCAAATTAAGAATATAGATAGAATAGGTGATTCGTATGCACTAAATGTCATTCGTTTCGTGAGATTTATATTATAATTAACGTTTTATTTGATGAATAAATCTACTTTAGTGTGAGTAAAAACCATTCTTTTTAGAACGACATCGATTTAGTTTTATTATTTAGCGATGTTTGTCTTTATATTACTTTAATAAACATTTCATTTAGTCACTTTAGAGCAGGCCACAGTTACTATACCAGCCCATTAGGGCTGTCGTATTCGCTAAGGTGATGGGTCATGAACGTATTCGTTGCAATCTTGGATAATACAATTTAACGGGGAGTGTCCCAATCAAATTTTTACACTCAAAATCATTGCTCAACATAGGGATCGGATCGCTAAAAGATTTGAAAATAAACACTCTACTTGTAAAGGTAAATCAACTGCACGGTCAATAGCTTTAACGGATGAGGTTATCGAAGATGTTAAATGTTGACCTTTACAAATAGGTGTGTTTAAACTATTCAAACATATTTGTTCATTTACTAATTATGTTAAATATTTTGGGTTCCCATTTAATTCAACACGAAAAGCACTAGTTAAAGATTTATATACGCATTTGTGTAAAGTAGCCATCATGCAGTAGTGCATTGGTCATCAATGACGAATTATATACTGTTATTGTATTAATGCAAATTTAATTGATGATGTTTTAAATTTAATTTCCGCTTATCAGAAAATGTTTATAGTCAAAATTACAGAACATTGGTTGCTGAATATTCCCATAATTTTGCGGAATAAAATTTGTATTCATTGAAGATAGGAGTTTGAGTATCAGTTCACACCGCCGTCTAGTTGGTCCCATATTTTTCAATGAAACCACGGAAAAGTATGGCCATTAAATATTAGAACTATTTATAAATTAACTATATGATGATGAAATGCTAGCAGGATATTTTCAACAGGTTGGCGCACCATCTCATGCTGCTCGTAACACGTTAGAATTTTTTCAACATCTTTTTGGTGAGAGATTAATTATTAGAAATCGTTTGCCGCCACGTTCACCACATTTAACGTAATTGTATTTTGGTCTATTTGGTTATTTGAAAAGCCATTATGTATGAAATAAGTAATAAAAGTACCTAACAACTACACAGAATATTCGAAATTATTAAGAGTAGAGTAAATTCGTGTTTGATTTCTGAAGATGGACATTTTGGACATTTATTATAACATTTGAATAATTAATATAAATAATGCTATGAACAAAATATTAGTAATGTATGTACAATTTTAAAATTTATAAACAAAAAACGGTAAGCAACAAATGTTCATTTTCTTTTAATGTTAAAGTCATTACGTGTATCTATTTTACCTATAGTGGGGATGGCTTGCCGCTTGCTTGCCAATAGTAAACTATTGGTAATAAATTTGTAAGTCAAAGTACTGCCAACATCAAAAAAAGTTTACAAAGGCGAGAAACTCAAACTATACTCAAACGTTTAAAACACACTGCATTACATTCGCATGCTTGCATAGACAACCATTGATAATTAGTTAAATATAGTCCATTTACACTTCAACTATATAATTTTGGCCCAAGACCAATTTCCTTGTATACTTGTAATCGACATCGAATTTGTCGCCTTCCCACAAAACGGTTACTATTTTAAATCGATAACGATTGAAAAGTTTAGATTGTATTCCTAAAATTTTCCATTTTAGCTATTATATTTAAACTTTTGTAACTTTTCCATATCAGTTCAAAGTACGTAAGCTTTTATATGCTAATATTATTGAGATGTTCCTGATTGGTATCAGTAGAAAATCTCCTACTTTCCTTTCTGTAAAACGATTTACAATATTAAAGAGGCCCAATTTCGAGAAATTTTGTATAAAATTCCTTTGATGCATACGTGCACATAGCTACATGTATACCTAAAAGACACATCTATATAAAAATAATGTATTTTAAAATAAATGCAAATTCGCATTATAATTCAAGATATGGATTTACCAATTCCATAATTTATTATTCGCGAAATAAATGCGGTTATATGAGATATAAAATAATTATAGAATTAGGAACACTCGCTGCTTGCGTACGATAACTACTTTCCAAAGCAAAGAAATAAAAAAAATGAGCTTATCAAACCTTTTGTTGTATTATAAAAGCAAATTGAATAAACAGAATTGTTATTTTAATTTAATTATTATTTAACTGTAATCTTACTTTGTTAGTCTTATATTAAATCCTCTCACTTTCACTCCGAGTCTATATTTATTTCTTATGCTAGAATTAATTGATTTTTCTCGTTATGTGGACGCTGTCAAGTACATATATTTTAATTTCTTACAATTGGTTAATGAATTACTTTATTGTATTCATATTGTACTGCGACTGATTTATTCATAATTAGAGCTAAATTCCATGTTCCAATTTACATGAATGTCAATTTACTTTTGTTAACTTTCGCCTTATTCAATAATTGATTTTCAAATTCCTTTGTTCTTTGCATTATGTCCTTTAAAAAACTTTTTGTAACAAAAATTGAAATATATTTATATATGCTTATGAACTTCTACTTGTCGCCATTCCTCACGAACGTCAAATTATAGTTCAAGTATTTATTATTCTATGTTCCCAGTTATAGATATGCGAATATAAATATACCAGGACTATTGTTTCATAAGTTACAAAAGTGGTTTACTCGTTAATTCAAATTACTAAACCTATTCACCTATTGTGTGAATGAAATAGAGATCTGAAACTTGCTTCATACAAATTTCCCGAGTGTTTATTCAATCCTGAATAAATATAATTTCAATTATACACAAAAGTAATATTTTAATAAGCATATGTGGAAAGGAAGGTCTCTAAGATACAATATTAGTTAAATGAAGTGATAACTTCTGCTGTATTTAATCGGCGACCTAAACGAACGCACAATAGACAAAGTAAAATAAATATAAGTTGTCGGTGATTAAGGGAGAAATTCAAAAGTCAGACTAAAACAACTCTTAAGTTTGTGAATCCCTAACCCCGAATTTAGAAATTTTAAAATTACTGTACTATCCAATTTTTAGCGATCGGTGTGTGAAGGATACCTTCGAGGTTCCCCTCATCAATTCCTGAATTTGAGAATTTAAGGTTTGGGTGTCTTAAGTGTGAGGGTTGCTATAGTGTGGTTTTTGAATTCCACCTTAAATATAGATTTAGTACTATAGGAACATAGTTTAAATCTATTTGTAAACGTTTTTATTTGTGTTTAAAACGTAATTATTCTTAGAATTATGTATGGAGATCCTAAAAGCGCCAATTTGTTAAAATCGTTTATTATTTATGTACAGGTTTAAATTATTTAAAGCAATTTGAATTGAAAGTACATATTGCATTCCTAAATATTGACTGTCATTGCTTTAGGGTAAAGCATATATTTTCTTGTATCCCTAACATTCGCTTTCAGATCATTAGGATTGCTTTTAAATAGACAGATAAGAGAACAGTTCTTTTGTGAGCATTCATTACATATTACCTTTCCTACTACATTATGTATACTATCGCTGGATTTTATAGTTCGATATTTAGTTACTACAGCATAGGTACATTCGTGGATTGTTTTACACTACTTCAATATTAGAAATAAAATAAAAATCGTTGGTTGTTCTACTGATTTCAAAAATTGCAAGATTTATTTATATTAAATAGCTTTAGAAAGGATGTTTTTGGAACCGTAAAGTAAGAAACGTAAATAATCATACATACGTAGAGTAATACTTCATTTTACATACTGAAAGAAGTACCTCATTCTTGAAACCATAACAATTGTAAAATTTGTAAACGATTCCAATAAGCATTGGCGACCTCTAAAAGAAATAGGATAGAACTTTTATTTTATAAAATTTTCAATTTAAAGAAAATACGATGTTATTTTAATACTATTTTACAATAAAAGTTCATTTAAAGAAGTTAGAGTAAAATAACTATCCACGAAAAATATCTAAACTATTCAGCTGAACTCAATAAATAGAGCTCAACTTACAAGCTAAAATAATAGTATTACATTTCGCGTCCATTTTTGGCATCTTATCTGAAAATTGTTATAATATGTTTTTCTTTTCGTCATCACCCTATAAAATGGAACGATCGTATTTTATTTCCATCTAGTTTTTATTAGTTTAAGTTTTCCTTGGTCGAAATCTAAACTGTAAAAATTTCCATGTACATTAAAAATTGATCTTCTAATGCAATTTTGAAATTAGATACTGTGCAATTAACACTTTCATAGGTTTTTTTTTATTAACTAGAGTAGTTTATGTTTGCTTTTGTACGAAGAAATTAATCCCTTTGAAGAAATTTGAATTCATTCAGCATAGCATTGCCTGCGTATTTACAGTGTTTAAATTATTCTCAACAAAGAATAAATCGTTTAGTATTATAACGTCAGTCTGATGTCAATATAAATATTGAGTAGGTTAACTCAGGCTAGCTAATCTTTCATCAGGGGCGGCGAATAATTGAAATAGTTAATCCACTAATTTCAGAAGTAGTTCGGGATTTTGGGTGTATCATCTGCTGTTTTGATATCGTACAATAGCAGGTGAATTGCTTAATATTTTGTAGGTCTAAAATAATCACCTGAGTTCATAAATAAACAATAATATTAAGAACTAGTCATTTAATTCAATAAGAAAAATATCACTGTAAATTACAATCTAATAGTTTATCAGTTGATAGTTAGATAAGTATATGTATATTCAGCATGTATTAGAATTTTAAAAATATAAATTGTTTTAGCTCTACCCAAATAAAGAAATGATAATGATACTATGAGGTAATATGTAAACTATCAGCAGGAATGGCGGAAAATGAATTCAGAGTTTCCTGAATGGTTATGCTCGATAATCACTTAAGCTCGGAAGAGATGGAGAATTGTTGTCTTCAACGCAAAATAGTCTTTACTCCTTAGCTGTGACGTACAAGCAGTAAATGGTAGACAATATTCATAATTAAGTCAGGATTTAAGCCTGATTATTGAGTATAAGCTGCGTTTGATCACAAAGTCTGGTTGAGTAATATCGTATTTAAAATTTCACTTGAATTGTACTAAAGATAATAGAAACACCAAAAATGATATACGAGATTTATTATTAAATGAATCTAATTTTCAGCTAGTTAATTGGTAATCCCAGTTTAAAGAAACGTTAGACCTAAATAGCAGCAGCGGGCGTTTGCATGGAACCCGACTAGGAAAACCAAGAAATAAATATATAGGTAAATAATTTAATTGTTTGCCCATGCTGGCGGTGCTCATTTAAATAATTTTACGACGAACACTTCTTACCAGTGTAGGAGCCTGTGGAGCCAAATAAGACATCTTAATTGTCACACTTTTTAAGTTAAGGTAACTAACTGGCACGAAAGGATATATAACAGTTATACTAAGGTGCACAAATGATGGTAAATTATGAATAAGCTACTCATCCTTGCGGATAAGAATTTATTTAGAATTAACTGTATTAAATAAGAAATTTGAATAAATAACTAAAGATGCAAACTGCGGGTTCAAATGCAAGCTTAACACCAGTTTCCTCCCTCACCCTGATAAAACCTAGCACGACTCCACCCTAGAAGGAAATATAATTAAATTGTGCCCATTTGAACCAAATAAAATATAAGAATTATGAAAATGATGGAAGTTTGAACCAGACAAACGACATATTAAATAATTTGATTAAATATACTCAGTGACATGGAAATCGCAACACCAAGAAGGCGTAGAAACTTTTTGGTCAAACTTCGCAGAAACTTTTTACTACTAAAAGGTAGCAATTGATTAAAATTTTAAAGAAAAGGAACAAAATATAAACATAATTTTTAATAATAATGGGCTGATTCCTCCATAATGGTTACATACACCCTCATCCTTCGTGGCATCGAATTTAGCAGATGGTCGACTTCCACTTGCAGTATTGTGTGTCAAGAAAGCTTTACTTCGTGTTGTAGAGCGAGAGCGTCTGAGGATGATGCAGCAAGTTCCTCAGTATTATTCACATATTGTTCAAACATACTCGATCGTCGAAATATCGAGAGATCGCGGTGGCTATGGCAAGAGATTGATATTATCTAATACATAGCGTTCCATAGAACGTCTTGCAATATGGGAACGGGCATTATCCTGCTGAAAAAGTTGGTCTTCGAATTTCTGAATAAATGAAAGAATATGGGGTTCTACCACCTCATTCACATATCGCTGGGCTGTCATATTGCGTCGAATGAATACCAAACGAGACCTACTCCCATCAGTTATAGTACCCCATACTATAATCCCCGTAGTGTGGTGCACATGACTCGTAACAGAAAATTCAATATTGCGACATTCCCTGCGTCTTTGTCTGACCCTCATACGGCCATAATGCATCCCCAAACAGAATCTGGATTCATCGCTGAACGGCACCCTACGCGACTCCAGATTCTAGTGCAAACGTTGCTGTCGGTGTTGAGCCGTTAGTGGTAACACAAGATGTAGCCGATAGGATTGCAAGCCGCAAGCTCTGATTCTGAGATAAACCATTCAAAAGGTTACAGGACGACCTTAGTTAGCTAACCATTGATCGGAAATTTATCTGGTACTGGAGAATCGGACTCTTGTTATCGAAGTCGAAAATGGCGATCCTGCGCCCTAGTTGTTCTTCTTCGAACCCCCCTCCCCAGTTCCTTTACTGCGACGTTCCTGATAGCATTAAATAATGGTAGATTGGTTCCGGTTAAGGCGATTTGCAATTTCTCTGAACGATGAAATACCTTCGCGCTAACCAACAATGCGATTTCTGTCAAATTCGTTTAATTGACGGTAATTTCCACATTTTCGCACTCTAGGCATGAACACACCCTCAAAACAAACGATTACGAGCGAAAACACTAAAGAACTGAACAAAATCTAGCAAAATATGCACCAGATAACACTTTTAGAAAACACTGATAAAACTGTCAGATAAGTCATTATCACTTGATCTATGGTAATCAAATTTGAATCAATTGTTACCTTTTAGTAGTTAAAGGTTTTTGCCAAGTTTGGTCAAAAAATTCGTACGCCTTTTTGGTGTTGCGATTTCCATGTCACTGAGTATATAACACACTGAACATTCACCTATCGGTCGTCTAGTCAGCGGCAAACTGCTCTTCGTTCCTGCCTGCTAGATCAGCCCAGCTATGTCAGGACCACACTTTTAATAGACAGGGTTTCCAAAATAATAATCTTTACCTCTATCCAATATTCCTTCTGAAAGGTAAACTATAATCAATAACTGTAACTGTAGTAAGCGATAATGTTAATTTTTTACGTTAAGCTTAACTTTTGTGTTGTATTAATATACAATTTATTTCAAATTATATACCTACTTAAATAGTTCATATATTTTACATCGAAAAGATATATTTCTGTGAATTTGAAAATGGTTATATTAATAATCAATATTGTATAGTAAAATTAAACAATGTAATGTTACAGGATGACTAAATAACCAAAATTCCTAGATTTACATCAAGTTTAAAATAAGAAATATATATTAACTTTCTAAGTATGGCGCGCTAACAAGAATAACCGTTCGTTTAAACAATAAACTATAAACCAGAGAAGCAAGAGAACTACGCTGTAGCTTATACGATTGTTATTATTTACTATCCTACAGTGCATGACGAACTTCAAAGTAGATGCTGCTTGTTAGTGTAATATATTCTTTGAAATAAAAATTAAATAAGCTACTATTCTAGTAAATTGCTTTAAAATAAAAATATGAAAATTAGCCATGGTACAAATCAAACTTAATATTTTGTAGACTAAGCAAAAGAATTAATTTTAATAAAAAAGCGCGCTTAAAAATAAATGCAGCGTTAAAGAAATTTTATCTGGTATTTACACACACACACACGTACGCACGCACGCACGCACGCACGCACGCACACACGCACGCACGCACGCACGCACGCACGCACGCACGCACGCACGCACGAACGCACGCACGCACGCACGCACGCACGCACGCACGCACGCACGCACG